>JAJIZL010048867.1:2490-13536 GCA_023969395.1 Amblyomma maculatum
TGATGATGATGATGATGATGATGATGATGATGATGATGATGATGATGATGATTCACTCTAAGCAGCTTCCGCACCGCTCACTGTCCACATATGTGTTTTCAGAGCCTCTCGTAGCAGTTCACGGACTGCAACACACTAGTGACTAAGCTTTCTGCATGTTGCTTTTTTTTTCAGCCTCTCTCCGAACAAGGGCGAAACTGTGGAATGCGTGGTATCAACTGCCGAGCACTATATATATGGCGCCACCGCATGAGAGAATCGTATGGTACTCTGTTTTTGTCTGTGTCCCCACCGAAAGCTTTCACTTTCAGTGTTAAATCTTTTTTCTCCGAAAATCCTTTTCGCCCGAAAATAGAAAAAAGAAAAGAGGGTTTGGGGACCGCTACAGATGGAGGCATGCTGGTGCGGAGCCTACACCAAATCTTCTCCTTCTCGAGATAATGCATGCGAACGTTGCAGGTGCGAAGGATTGGGAAAAATTCATTCCTTTTCTTCCAGTTCTGGGAAAGAAAGGCTTAGGTGGTGCACTCACGGGACCCCACACACTTTACGGTGAACGTAAAAAGGCCGCTGTCAGATAAAATATTCCGTGCAAAGTCAGGATTATAGTCCAGAGCGTTTAAGCTGCAGTTGGCACTCGCTGTTTTTCGCGTAGCTTTTTTTAACAGAAATCATAACCAGGAGTGTACTCAACAAACTCATTTGCTATTCTCCAAAGGGTCAAGGCATTAGCTGATGATTATACAAAGAAACCCTGAGTGCTGTAAATGATACTGCCTTCACGCGTCGGAACTCTCCAACGTTCACGATCTGTCGAATCTTGCGGTGCGCCATGGTATGCAAACATAATTGGATCAAACAGACAGGAGTGCAACAGCTATCATTTCTTCCATCTCCGGCTAATTTTCCCGATGCTTGGAATCCACTTCATTATCCTCAGTTACTTTGTTTACCGTATAATATGCATTTCGACCTAAATAATTTCTTCATTATTTCAGAATTTCTTATCTAGCGGCAAACACGGTCAAGAAATCAGGCTGAGCACAACATAACGCTGTCTGTCGGAGGAGGGCCCAACCTCAGTTCCCCAAAATCCGGATTTTAGGTCTCATACTCCAAGAAAATGCTTTCAATGGAGGCGAAATTAACGCCCTTCAAGGCACAGCACAGCAAGTGGTGCAACTCATTCGAAGAATTAGTAACCGACACTCCGGTATGAGAGAAGCAAATCCTCGTCGTTATTACGCATTCGCGATTAGCCTGCATTTCATCCCTATCAGGGACATTAGATAGGGGGGGGGGGGGGAGACAACGGTGAGAAAGGGTCATAAATTAGCATAAAAACAGGAAAAGAACACAAAAATGCATAACATTGACAAATTTGGAAGAAAAAAAAAACGTTAAGGGAAGAAGAAAAGTCAGGCAACCGATACAGTGTACACAAAATATAGATAACCATGTAGGAAGGCATAACAAAATAACTATATGTAGTAAAATCAATTATAGTAAACAAAAGTGGCAAAAAGATTAAATACAGAAAATTAGTCGTTGACACAACAGGGCACGCAAATCGGATTGCTAATAATGGACCGCAAGAAAAACTGTATGGCAGGTCGAAATGATCAGTAAGTAATTGCCTAAATTTGGAGGTATTAGACTCGCTAACAATGCTTTCGGGAAGTATGTTCCATTCCTCTATGGCGATAGGGAGGAAGGATTGGTTGAAGGCGTTAGTGGAACCATGCAAACGTTGTGTGCTACGGGAGTTAAATAAACGGCCAGATGAGCGGAAAGGAGCACGTAATAAGTGTTCTCGGAGTGCAGGAAAGTTGAAATATAATTTATGAAAAAGACAAATGATCGCAGGTTTCCGACGAAGCGCTAAGGGCTGAAGGCCGAGAGATGATTTCAAGTCAGCAACGCTGTGTCGAGCTGAGTACTGGGAAGTTATGAAACGTGCTGCACGATTCTGGATGGCTTCGAGCGACTGGATCAAGTAGGCCTGGTGGAGGTTCCATATTGCTGAGGCATATTCTACTTTCGGGCGGATGTATGTTTCGTAAGCTAGTTGTCTAACGGATGGAGGGGACATCGTCAGTGTTGTGATGAATCCAAGTGTTCTGGAGGTGCCAGCACAAAGTTTCGTGATATGGTCCATCCAAGGTAAATTGTTCGTTATTTCAACACCGAGGTACCGGTACGAGTTTGTTAGTCATAATGCAGTGGAGTTGAGGGAGTACGGGAAGTGAATAATGGAGCGTTTACGTGAAATGTGCATGAATTTACATTTCGAAATATTAAGCTGCATGAGCCAGTCGAAGCACCATTTCTGGATTTTATTGGGGTCGGCTTGTAAAAGTTCCTGGTCGGTATTGGAAATGCGGCGATAAATGACGCAATCATCCGCAAAAAGGCGGACGAATGACGAAATCTCATGTGGCAGGTCGTTGATAAAAACAAGAAAAAGAAGCGGAGCGAGAACAGCACCCTGGGGGAACTCCGGAGATAACATCAGTAGTTTCGGATGCATGACCGCCAATGACGATGAACTGTGAGCGGTTGGTTAAAAAGCAGCGGATCCAGGTTAAGATTGGAGCGTCAAGTGACAAGCATTCAAGTTTACGTATGAGACGCTGATGAGGGACGCGATCAAATGCTTTGAAATATCTAGGTAGATGACGTCTGTTTGAAGTAAAGAATCTAGATTTAGGTGAAGATCGGTTGTAAATTCAAAAAGTTGTGTTTCGAACGAGAAGCCTGCCCTGAAACCATGCTGCTTGGGGAAAAAGAAAGAGTTATGATCGAGGTGATTTGCAACATGGGAGTACAGAATATGCTCGAAAAGTTTACATGAGATGCATGTCAGTCTACGTCTCAAGGCGGCTGAGAAAGATAAGATCGACATCATCATCACAAAGTGCATTAAACAAGCAATAGGGCTGCCTATCTGCGAATTCTAGTCAAATGAGCGAATTCTAGGTCTAGTCGCACAAAATACGCTAGGAGAGATCATAGAGGCAGTTACGATCTCGCAGTATGAAAACCTCTCTGCCACACCAACTGGCCCATTCATTCTTGTCAAGCTAAACATCAGAAACGAGGGTCAGGGCGGAACCAGAGTGGGTCTACCAAATGAGATCCGCAGCCAGCTAACTATTCCACTCATTCCGAAGAACATACGCCCTGTACACCATACGCAGAGCAGATAGAACCAGAAATCTGGCAAAAAAGTTTTCATAATGACAAATCAGCGGTGTACGCGTCGCTGACGCGGCAGACAGTGACGAAGACAGAATGGTAGCGGCCATTACTGACGAACAGGGTAACCTGCTGGTTGGCGGGGTGGATTCCAACTTCCAAGACTCATATGAACATGGGGGAAGAGGTCACCATTGCCCTCGCCATAGCAGGATCCTCGGCAAAAACCATTGTCAGCGGTTCGAAAACAGCAATAAAAAAATTACATCGCAGGACGAGTTTCCCTACAGGTACAGCGAAATTCTACGTAACATCCAAATTTGTAGGCAAATTCTCATTGTATGGACATCTGTTCACGCCTCCCTTCCTGGGAACGAGGCGGCCCATGAACTAGCTCGAGGCCTTACTCTCCGAGCTGGTCACTCTCGGCCAGGCGGGCTTTTCGCGAACAATGAGGCTAGTCAAGTATAGAGATATTCTGCTGTAACTACAGGCTTCCCAGACTGAAATACCCACCAGCAGACAAATCGCTTACTAAACCTCAGGCATCGGTTCCAAACCCTCAGTTATGTAGCTTCTTAGCACGAAGGAAAATACTCAGACAAATGCAAAAAAAAAAGTATTGATAGGGCCGATCTGAATCACTTCTGGAACTGCTCTCAAGCTTCACAAGCGAGTCGATTCATTAAAGGCTAAAAGTGACACGCTTTTGCGGCGGCTCTGATCGGTCGAGACGGAATGACGTCATGAAGGTCTCGACCAATCACAGAGCACCATCATAGTATGCGCGAATGCGTAAACAATTATTACTAATAATGACTAATTAATTATTTAGTAAATACTAATATTAGTTACTAATTACAAATCATCAACTAATTACATACTGATTACTAAATAATTGCAGATTAATTAATTGATTACTAATTAATGTCGCGTAGTCGGTAAAGTCAACCACACAACAGTATACGTAGAACAACTGCGAAGATACAAGGAGCGCGATCTCGTCGCTGTCAAGCAGAATTCACTGAATAAATGCACTCGCAGAATGTGAAATGCACTCGCTGTGAATGCACTCGCAGTCGCTCGCTTTACTCGTAGCGGCATTCATCGCTACATGCGCAACAGTCGCGTAGCAGCAGGCTTTCGCCTTTCATCACTTTAGTAGCCACAGTGTCCTCGAATTCTTTCCGCCTGTCCGTCTGTCTGCTAAGATATGATAATATTTACAGTACGCTGTATTGGACAAGTTGGAAGTAGTTCATATTGTTGAATAGCGCAAAAAAGACAAAGGACCGCGGAAAGCGCCCGTGTCGTCTTATCTTTCCTCGGTCCTTTGTCTCGTTCGCGCTAGTCTACAATATGAATATGTTGCTACTTTGTTGTCTAATTGAGGTTGCTCTATATTCCTTCTTTTTCGCCTTTTGGTGCTAGAAACCGTTGAGACCCTGTTGCACCAGATGTCCTATAAATTGCTGTTAATGTGTACATATGGGAAACATGCATCACGCTGCTCGTTCAGCGTCGTTCTGTGATATTACAATCTGGATACTATTTGGCACGATAAAGAACCCCAGGTGGTCGAAATTTCCGGAGTCCTCCACTACGGCGTCTCTCATAGCCTGAGTCGCTTTAGGACGTTAAACCTTACAAACCAATCCAAACCAAACTATTTGGCAGCTGAGTGAATACAGGGACAGCCGCTGTTGATGCAGACATAAAAAATCTATCGGTATAAATGAGGTCTGAGTTCCTATATGCTAACGACACGGACGACTGAGCCAACACGTGAGACCAGCGGTTAACTGCGCTAGTCTCAAGTTAATTCCACCAACAGCTGCGCGAACTGATCCGCTTCCCCTGCACGCGAGTGCTATCTCCGCAGCGGATAGCCCAGCGTGTTTACCTGTTCCTCTCTCGCTGCGTGCGTTCCATGTTGTACTCTTCACCAGGTGTCATTTCCGCCTGTAATGGATCAACAACACACTGCTGTAGCGTTTCGGTAATCGGTCTGAAGCTATAACGTGTACTGTACTAACACGCAGTCACCAATTTCGCCGATCTTTCTTAGGAGCGTGACCGCGAGCCACTAAAGCCCCGAAACAAAAGCTACAAATGAAACGCGACGTGCTAGGCCACTCACTTCTCATTTGGATGCTCAAGTTTCGGCGCGAGCCTTCAGCGCCCCAAGCGGCGAGCCGTCGAGGCATGGGTGGGGCACGGCCGGTCTCGAGGAAGAGCGCGCTTCTCTGTGCTCTCCTCTCTAAATCGACCGTGAATGAACAAATACAGGTTATTTGGTTGCTAAAATTAGGGCAATAATGAGTGCAAAATATATTAGTAGTCACGGCTAGGAAAGTTAAGGTAAGATGAAGTGTTTTATTTCTCACGTACATTTGAGAACTGGCAAGTTTGAGGAAAAAGCTGCAAACGCAGCTTGACAAGCTATCACCCGTAAATAGTTATGTTTATCAACGATGCTGCAGCCGTTGGTGCGCACATTCTCAGACACCCTATGTGTGCGGGGGCAGCGGTTCCAGACTCAAAAAATATGGCCTCGACTTGCGTGACATGCTTAGCCGGAAACCCGATATCTGCAGTGATAGAAGGGGGTGGCCGTCTGGTGCCTAGCTTTCCCCAGTTAAAGCAAGATAAATGGTCGAAGTCAGAGTTAACGAAAAAAAAAAAAAGCTTTACCCAGCAAGAGACGACACAAGGAAGTCGTCCAAAGGAAGTCCCAAAGAAGTCGCGCACATGCACGTAAGTTTTACAGCAGAAGTGCCTTTCCTTCCTCACGCGTCGTCATTGGCCAGGTGCAGAAGAACCTTCTGAAACGTAATAGCGGCTTCTCTGCCGGTGAGCAACCGCCGCCTCCGAGTATAATGAGGAGAGGCTGACGCTAATGCGCGCAAGGTTACGAGCGCTTCACGCGTGTAGAGAGAAACATCTCCAGCACTCTCGAACAAAGTATGCAGTGACGCGCTGGCTGAAAAAAAAAAAAAATGTGCACCGATTTTCGTGACACAAGTCCTAAGATCCGCTTAGTGGCAGTAGCAGCAGCACTTCGGTATGCCAGTGCGAAGAAAACATGAATAATAAAGCAAAAGCAAAAGAAAATTAAGGAAAGAAAACACAGGCCCCAAAAGAGAATAAAACATAAAACTCAAAACTCGATAGTATAACAAGCTATATATAGTTTACATAATATACAAAATAGGCCGAACATATAAAAATGCATTAATCACAATAATTATCAAAAAATGTACAATTCATAATGATTTTGCGTATTGAATACAGCAACATTTAAAATGACCGACCTTCACAAATAAACAACAATGTAAATCAGCATTAGCGGCAAAATAATTGTATAGACTGAAAGAGTGAAATCATCGGGCGCTGCATGCACCGCTGCTCGATTCAAAGAGTTTAATCTTATCCATCCATATAGAGAAGCGGTCGCGGCGGTCGGGCTTCGGCGGTTGCGGAACTTTCCCAGTTCCAGTGACTTTTCAAGAAGTCAACGGCGACAGCGCAAGCGCCAGTGTGGCCCCGGGAACAGTGATACCGGCATGGCTCCAATGTTTCGTTTTTTTTTTTTTTTTTTTTTTCACCGTGCAGGCAGTGCTGTCGTTCATCACATCAAAGTGCTGGGCCGCACCCCCCTGTGACTCGGCGCTTTCTGTTGGTCAGGTGGCTTCATTTCCCGGATTTTTCTACTCCGCCGATTTCAGCTCAGCGCCCGGTCAAGCCCTCCTCGAATCGCTCGCCTACAGTCATCTAGCGTCATCAACTATGGCATCACCCCCCACATCGGATTTAAATAGCCAGCGCACCGGCCTTGAATAAATTTTTCTCTATGCTGTCTTCGTTCTTCCCTCCTGACCCTCCTGAGGAATCAGCCTATTGCGATGCTGCCTGCGGGCTAGAAGGGGCCGCGGTCATAGCAGTGGTAGGTGGGAACCACTGCCAGAAAGTAATTGGACCCATTAATACGCGTAACGCTTTAATAGCTGAAGAGGCTGCGATAGCGCTTGCATGTATAGGCACTAAAGCCAAAACTATCCTCTCAGATAATAAGGCGGCTGTTAGAAACTTCGGCAAATGCCTAATTTCCAAGCAGGCGGCCAGTCTACTGAGGAAACACCCGCTAAACCAGGAGGTTTCAGTCATCTGGGTTCCAGCTCACGAGGGTCTACCAGGCAATGAGGCTGCCCATCACCTCGCTCGAGATGTATACACTCGAGCGGCCATATAGACCCCGCTACCTGGAGACAAATACCCCCTCATCACCTACAAGGAGCTTTCTGAGACTTCCAGATTAAGCAGAAAGATCTATCCATCATCAGATAGATCCCTAACATCCTCAGAATGCAGGGTCTGGCAAAAAATTCAGGCCAATCGTTTCTCTCCTTATGTTACTCTGCATAATCAGTTGACAGGTGACTCAGAGGCCTTCAATCTCTGCAACGTACATCTGAGTCAAAATCATTTAATCTGGCAATGCCCCGATTCTCTGGGAGCTAAAGAAAATGATGCCCTTTGCCAAATTGCCTCGGAGTCCTACATCCGCAGCCCAAATGCGGATGAACAAAAGATCGTCCTAGGCCTGGCGGAGGAGGCTTACACCAAGACCTTCTCCGGCCATCGCGCAGGAGAGCCGGCAAGGAGGAGACCCTCCACCTGGCTGAGCCGCTGCCCCGAGGTCCATGTCCGTGCAAATGAAGTCTTCTCTCTCTCTCTCTCTCTCTCTCTCTCTCTCTCTCTCTCTCTCTCCTTCAGTGGGCACGAGAACAGTGATACCGGCATGGCTCCAATGCTTCGCTTTCTCACCGTGCAGGTCTGTAAGCATTCTCTACACGCAAAAAAGAGCGATGATCGCTGTTTATTGTTTTTCCCATGCCCACTGGTCTACTTTGATATTGATTGTGATTGTGTTTCACTGCTTGTCCTGTTGCTGCGCTCAGGCGTCATTGAATCGAACCCGGGTCCCCATAAAACTCGCTCCGAGACTTCTATTGACATAGATAGCCTACAATATGATCCTTCTGAACAAATAAAATTTGTGCTTCAGCTTCTCACATATACACTCTGGTAAGCTGGAAAGCGCGCAAGGTGAGGTCGAAATAACGGCGGATATAAAAATCATAAAAATAGCCATTGAATCAAAGTTGGCTGGCATGCACAAGAGGCTCGGTGAACTTGAGGAAAAGGCCGTGGAATTTGACGATATCAGTCAAGAGCTTTCATGTTTTAAAAATGCGATGGAAGAGCAATGTACTCGAAATGATTTTCTGCAGGCTTACCTTGACGAGGCTGAAAATAGGTCACGACGTGACAACTTAATCTTCCGTGGTAAACTAGATGCTAAAGAGCATTGGGAAGATACCCAATCAAAACTGCTGAGGGCCTTGACTGAGGTCGTCGATTCATGCTCCGCTGTTTCCATCCAACGTTCACATCGTTTGGGCGTTTTTTCGTATGAGAAGTGTCGTCCCATTATAGCCAAATTTGCTGGCCCAAAAATGAAAGAAAAGATGCTATCGCTCCGCAATGAATTTAAGCCAAAAAACATCTCTATCAGTGAAGATTGCTCACCTGCTACACGCCTATCTCGAAAAAAACTTTGAATTCCGGGATGACCACGCTGGTTCTCGCTCTTTCAAGATACGATATAACAAGCTATGTTTCAACAACGAATGATTTATGTATAACTCTAGAACTGACACTGTCGACGAGATCGAGGCACATAAGACGAGACTAGCCCGCCGAGAACCGAGATCACCGCCACTATCGACGAAGCAGAGAAAAGTGGCGCAGCCAGCAGGTTAGATACCAGTCAACAAGGTTGACGACTGGGCACGTTGGTATGGGTTCATACTGCACCAGCCAAAAGACAAGACACAGCAAAGTGGAGGACAGGACAAGGCTGGAGGACAGGAGATACCAGTCCTGTATCTCGACTTCAACCGTAGGGAATGGTGAGGGGTAGTGGACAGTCATCATCTATGTCAGTTGTTTTTACTAACATCAGAAGCCTAGTGAATAAGCATACTTCCTTATCTTCTGCCATTGACTCATGTACAGCTCACATTGTTGCAGTAACAGAAATCTGGCTTCCATCGCATGTGGCTGATCATAAAATCTTCCACGACGCTCATCGTTACTCTGTATGTAGTTGCGACAGAACTTGCCATTTCAAAAACATTCCATCTTCATGCATTCAGGTTTCCAGCGAGTTAGAACTAATATTTGCGTCTGTAGTAATAAGCGTTGAGGTGCCGGCTAGTTGGTAATACATTTTGGAATAACAGCGCGAAGGACGAGGACGAAGATCAGAAGGACACGAACACAGCGCTGTATTACCGTATTACCAACTAGCCGGCACCTCAACGCTTGTTAAGTTCATTTTTCGATCCGCGGGCTCTTTTCAAAGTAGTAATAGATCTCCTCAAAATAATTACTGGCGTCTGCTACCGTTCTCCTTCTTATCAACAGAGTATACTGTGGGGCCAGTTGGTCAGACATAGTTCAGCGAAAAACTTAGCGTTAAGACAGGACTAGAGAGACGAGGACAGGACAGAGATACGACTTAAAACTGAATGGAATCGTACGACGAAAAAACGTCCCATCATTAAGCAACAATACGCCTGCGCATACCTAGAAAAACTGATAACACTCTTCATTGGCAATGTAAAACCCGAAAAAAAAACAGTTATCGCTCATGAAATGAGCTGCAATCTCACGTATTAAAAACTTTTTTTTCTCTTTCCATAAGATAAACAGACGGTGTACTAATGCACGTGTCACAGCTGCATTTCACAGTCTCATGCGCTTCGAAGATTTCTCTTGACAATTGGTCTTTACCGCTTCACGAGATCTTGGTATGGTTCAGGAGGAGAAAGCAGTTCTTGCAGTGCTTAGGCAGTGCCCATCAGTTTGTTGATGAAGTGAAGAGGTATGTTCACTCAGTCTCATATTTAGGCATCTGCCCGTCTGCCCAATGTACACATTCCCACAGCGGAGAGGGATTTGATAAACAACCCCAGTGGCGCATGAGACGTGCGAATTCTTGTGTGTGACGCCACGCTCGTCATAGTAGCGGAAGGAAAAAGCCCCAATCCCCTGGCGGGCAGTCAGTTTTTGCAGCCATCATCAATGAACATGCCTCGGGTGACGCAGCGGTGACGCAGCGGTGGCGCTGTGTTTTATTGGTAACTAGGAAACTGACTAGTAACTAGAACTAAAGAGAACTAGGAAACTAACTAGTAAGTATGCTAGTCACAAGGACAGAGAAATAAAGAGCACTAAGCAACAGGTGAAAAACACAGAAGGTAAAAATTGGATAAATTCGATGAAAAAGAAACAGAGTGTGGAATTATACCGAAAGTGGAAAATGCAGATCAGGAAGGAAGATTTCTTTGATAACTCAAGAGGCAGTGCCCTACTTTTCGAAGCTAGATCAGGGTGCCTTAGAACACGCAGCTACAAAAAGAAGTTTAACAATGGAGATGACGCATGTGCTGTATGTGGAAACTCCAGTGAAACAATTGACCATATTATACTCGAATGTAATGGTATCCATCCGGAAGTTGATGCAGGCGCAATCACTGTTCCTGAAGCTCTGGGGTTTAGAGATAACAGTGGCCGGGTGAATAAACCGGCGGTGGAAACTAGCAAAAAACGACTGGAAGTTTGGTGGCTTAAAAGCAGAGAAGTGACATAATGTTAGTAATGTAGGAACAAAAATTTAATAGATAGAATGATGGTTTAGTTAACCATTCTAAATCAATAATTAAGATATAGTGAGAAAAATGAGCATGATAGCTACTGCTACCACCCCGTTTCAAAGGG
>JAJIZL010048868.1:1799-13099 GCA_023969395.1 Amblyomma maculatum
AGGCATTTCCTCTGGCGGCTCGCCAGAGGAAATGCCTAGCTTGAGGGCTGGCATGAGCGGTTGTTCGGATTTGAATGAAAGTGAGTCAAGCGATGCAGCCGCGGCGCCGCCAGAGGAAATGCCTAGCTTGGGGACTGGCATTAGCGGTTGTTGTTCGAACTTGACAGAAAGTGAGTCATGCGCTGCTGGCCGCGAATCAGACGCGGCGCCGCACTTTGACCACTTAGACGACACCGGTACCCTACTAGCTCCGGTTACCGCTAGAACGGTTACCGCTAGCTTGCCAGAGCTCGCGCCGAAAGAAAGTAGGACTAGAGTATTCAAGTGCTGCCACCGAAAAACGCGGAAGGGCAGGCACGAGAAAGAATGCTGCTATCGTAAGGAGAGCAAACGATTGCAGAAAGAAAGCGGAAGGCTAGTATTCCTGTGCTGCCGACGAAAAACGCGAAAGGGCAGGCGCGATAAAGAATGCTGCCATCGTAAGGAGAGCAAACTCAAACGATTGCAAAAAGAAAGCAGAAGGCTAGTATTCCAGCGCTGCCGACGAAAAACGCGAAAGGGCAGGCGCGAGAAAGAATGCTGCCATCGTAAGGAGAGCAAACTCAAACGGTTGCAAAAAGAAAGCAGAAAGCCTGTGTTTCAGTGCTGCCGTAGAAAAAAACGGAAAGGCAGGCGCGAGAAAGAAGCGAGAAAGTTGAAGCTATCGCGAAAGAGAAAGCGACTATCCCAAAGGCACAAATGCGCCCGTGCCCAGAAAATGCGTGACTGGTGCGCAACACTTAAGGAGAGGGATAGGTTGTTTAGAAAGGTGAGCGACTCATGCTCATGCGCTTCTTTGCATAGAAACAGGAAGGTAAGGTTGTTCCGTGAAACGGACAACCGAAGCTTTAGTGAAAAGGGTGATCTGAACGGTAATGCCGATGGCTTAAGTCGAAGCCCATGACGTGAGAAGAAGCCTCAGTTTTCACTTCTTGGTGCTTTTCTTCCTGACATAGGATTTTGAACATTATTGTATTGTATTATTTTTGTTTGAGAATGACGTTTTTGAAAGCGCGATTTTCAAATTTGTGGACGCGTTCCAAGTGCTGCTGAGCTGCCCTTTAATGTAGATGGGGGCATAAGAGGGAAATAGTCTGGCAAAACTTAGTGAAGTTTGTGCCGTGCTTGCTGGCTGAACGGTTGAGTTTTTAGCGTGGTTGTGACGTTGCGGGTTGTCAGAAATCTCTCCTGAAGACAAGTTGCAGAGTGCCTTGGAAAACCGGACTTGCCAAGGAATTCTTCAGGCTGACTGGCTCAAGAGAAGCTGAGTCGGACGACCCCGACTAGCAGCAACATCCCGATCCCTCCGGACAGCGGATGCAGTCCCCTGCCCTTCGGGATCTCCCTTCCCCGGCGGGGCAGTCTGTTACGTTTCTCCACCGAGAAGTGGGACAGCTGACGCGGCCACCGCATAGCAACAGGCAGAACCGCGAGCGGATCGGCCATTTCGACGCCGTTCATCGGCCGCGCAACGCTTCCTCCCGCCGACAAGTCTCAGCGTGTTCCTGCCACGCGCCAAATGTGTGTGCGTGCGTGTGTGTGCACAAGCTGGCCAAGCCTGGAGATCGAGGGAAAGTGCGTCGCCCTCTCCTGTCTGCAGGAGGTGGGGGAGATGAGGTCGGAACACCTGCGCATTCGTCGTGAACCAACATGTTTGGCTCTCCCTTTCCTGTGAGGGTTTACCCTTTCCCCGTGAACTGGAAAAACTATAAAAAGCAGCGGCCGACTCCGCTGGGACAGAGACTACTTTGACGCGCCGTTGTTACGACGTTAGACACCAGCTGTGTGAGAGTGTCTGTAATCTCTCCGGGTCAGCTTCACTGCCCGTTTCTTCATGATGTTGCAGTAAAGGTTGTTTCGTTAAAAGACGCCTCGTCTTTGCTGGCACCTTTGATGCCGTCCGCCGTCCACGGAGCCGCCAGGCCAACGCTACCGAGAGGCCGCGCGCCGCAGCGGTACGCTACCCCGGCGCTCGCGACCCAAACCTAACAACTGGCGTCAGCGGTGGGTTGAGCACGCGACCACCAAATGTAACACCATGTATGTGTCTGACGACCACCGGGATTGGGACGTTCATCTACCCTTTGTGACATTCGCCTACAATTCATCAGTACATTCTACCGCTGGATACTTCCCATTTTATCTCTTATTTGGCCGACACCCGTTACTTCCCTTCGACGCCTCACTACCCGCGGCAGACGCCACTAGTACTTATGCCAGTGATGCCGTAGCCCGCGCTCATGATGCCAGCCGGATAGCTCATGCCAGGTTCTCTGCATCCCAAGACTCTCAAAAGTTCCGGTACGACAGCCGCCCCCGTGATGTCCACTACACTCCTGGGTCACTCGTCTTGCTGTGGCTCCCGTACCGTCGCGTGGGCTTGTGTGAAAAACTCTTGCCCCGTTACACATGCCCTTACCGAGTTTTGCGCCCCGTGACAGACGTCACATACGAAGTTGAATCTGTGCCTCCGAAATCCTCGTCCAGAGCGCCATCCTCTGAAATAGTGCATGTGTCCCGCCTGAAGCCCTATTATGCACGTTCTGTTTCACAAACGTAGAACGCACTGGGACTGTGCTTTTCCCGAGGGGGGGGGGGGGTAGTGTTACTGAGCGGTATTCTTTGGCCGTGCTGACGAAAAAGAAGTGCGACAGACTCTCAAAAGAAGAAGACGCAGACGAGTGCGGTGCTGTGCGAGTGCTGTGCTGTGATCATCCTCAGTAGCGTGGACAACTGCCGTACTGTGAATATTTTCCGTAACAATATAATATGGCAATGCGCCGATTCCCCAGGCGCCGGAATTAACATTGATAGTAGAGAAGCCTGGGAGGTTTGGCTGCGGAGCGGAGATCCCACCGTTCAGCGGCACGCGACCCACCTGGCGGCTGAGGCCGTGAATAGTGCTTGTAAGCTCACCTGACCTCAGCCATAGCCTCTTTATACACTCTATGCCTCAGCCTGCGGGCCCTCCTGACCCGCTCCCCGGCCTGCGTGCCGGGGGCGGGAGATGAAGGGCTCCTTTTCGGTGGAAATAAAGTTTTCATTCATTCATTCATTCATTCATTCATTCATTCATTCATTCATTCATTCATTCATTCATTCATTCATTCATTCACGGGGTAGCAAGTCGGCTCTTTGGCGCGCCGTAGCTACGCTCCACGGTCGGGCGGCGGCGGTGGTATACGTGACAATTTCGAAAGAGGAAGAAGATCAGTATTGCATAACATGCGGGGAGAGGGGCACTCTAGACCACATAATTTGGGAATGTGCTGGCAGCCCGGGCGCCGAGCAAAATGTAGATAGAGAAGCCTGGGAGACCTTGCTGCGGAGCGAGAACCGCGCTCAACTGCAGCAAGCCATCCGCCTGGCGGCTGAAGCCGTGAAGCAACAATGTGTCTTCACCAGACATTAGTTTGCGAGGCTTCTGAGTAGGGCTCCCTTAGGCCTGCGTGCCGGGGAGTCCAAAAAGGGGCCTCATTTCGGCGGAAATAAAACGTTTTGATGATGATGATGGGGGACCAAGTCGGCTCTTCAGCGCGCCGCAGTTACGCTCCATGGCCGGTCGACCACTTGCGAACGGTGGCAAGCGATTGACGTCATACAAGTTGCAAGAACTTGTAGGCCTTGCTGCGGTTCATTGGGCTAGAGAAAGAGAGAGAGAGAGAGAGAAAAGTTTATTAGCCGCATATGTTGTGAATTACGGCAGATGGGTCCTGTGTGGCCCCCAGGGGGGGCGACATCCTGTGCCCACGAAATGAGTGAAAGTTGTGTGTTCCTGTCTGGCTTGGAAAGGAGTTGGTGTCAGCTTTCCGCAGAGGGAGCTGGCAGGAGGGCCCTTGGGGGCGGGTTATTTACGCATCCCCAGAGGATGTGCGCCTGACTGGCGGGTTCTCCGTTGTTACAATTTGGACATGCGGGATCGTATTCCCCGTTAGTAATTAGTGATAGCCTGCAGTGACTAAGAAATGAGTGTGTCTGTAATATGCGCAGCAGGGTGGCTTGTGCTCGGTCGAGGTCGATGTGAGGAGGCGGGAAAAGGCGTCGCGTCTCTTTGTGTAAATTGGCAATTTCGGCGAAAGCTACAGAAAGAAGAATCTGCGAGTGAATAATAAAGTTTGAAGACATCTAAAAAATACACCTTTCATTTCGTGGGTACACAGGAGATTAGCAATGTGCACCACCACAAGCGAAACACTTTGCGTAGCCATGCGGACATTTCCAGGCTTAACTAAAGCTAAGCCCCAGCTAATTTTTCTTTTCTATTTTTTCTTCTGTCCGGACGAGGCAGCGGAGGTGGCTCAGCTACAGAGCCAGTAGCAGCCCGTGAATTTTATTTTCCTTCTTCCTACAGTTACAACAACAAAACCTTTATAGCGTGGTGGATCGCAGCCCTCCACTACCACACCTCTATCTCCCTCTATTCTTTCACTCCCACCTTGCTTCCTTCCCTTACAGCGTGGTACAGGTGTCCGTGAAGAATTGTGACTCGGCGGCTGCGTCGCGATGGAGGCGAAACGAAGAGGCGTCCGTGTGCTGTGCGATGTCAGCACACGTTAAAGAGCTCCACAGGTGGTCGAAATTACTCCGAAGCCCTCCACTACGGCTCCTATTTCTCCCTTTCCACTTTCACTCCCACCTTCCTCCTTTCCTTTACGGCGTGGTTGAGGTGTCCACAGAAAACAAGTGAGACAGTTACAGCGCCTTTCCCTTCCTATAAATGAATCAATCAGAACTGTGACAAATACCGCGCCTTTTATGTCCTGTGAATCAATTTGAAATGCCGCTGATGCCTCCTGTACTAACTCCTCCTAGACATCTGAGTCTGCTTGTTTGATGTGTGGTGCTGCGTTCGAAGAAGCGGTAAATAAAAGGCGCCACCCAGAATGTCATGCTGCAACTTTCCGAGGATGCCCTTCACCCCTCCCACCACAAGCGCACTCGAGCCATCCTTGCACTGGACCTCACAAAAGCTATCATGTAGGCGCTCTGAAAATTACTTCGAGACAATTCACTAACACAAGACAAGACTGGTACGTGCGCGAAAGTGAAAGTGAAGTAACGTGTTCCAGGCTCACACTAGCGGGAAACTTCCCGCAGCGGCGCAACGTTCATGGCGCCGCAGCGTCGCAGCTCCTCTGAAGGACGCTCACACTACGCCCGTTTTCCCGCTGCGTCTGTCGTGGAATGTAGAGGAGGCGAAGGCGAGCGGAGCGAGAAAGAGTAGTCACGTGACAAGAGCGAAGGGAAAGCACGCGCTTTTCTCGTGCACAAGTGAGCGGGCTACTCAAGCGACACCAGCGATGCTCCCATCGCCCGCACAGCCGCCGCCGGGAGTCATTGAACTTAGACTGACGTCACGGTCTGCGCTCCGCTCCGATTGGCTGCTCCGTTCTGCGGGACGGGAAAAATAGCTCCCGACCCCATCGCTCCGCGGAACGTCAAACAAGTCAGCCTGCGGGAAAAAAACCGGTTTCTGCGGGAAGCGGCGCGCGGAGAACGTCCAGCGTTGCGCGTTTTCCCGCTAGTGTGAGCGTGCCTTTAGTGAATTGTCTCGAGTTAAAGTTCAGCGCGCCTACATGATGATGGAAAACCAACTAGCCGCCATTACAGCATTGCTCACAAAAGCATTCGACAATGTTCACCACAGCGCCATTCTGGATGCTCTCTCATCCCTCCATGTCAAATCCCGTGTCCATGCTATAGTGCTCTAGCATACTCGGATTTGATGCTAGGTGGCACGACCGGCAGCTTTTACAAACCTGTTGCCGAGGTTCTTGTCGTCAGGAAATTCTTTCAAAGTATTTGTTTACATCCGTCAGCACAGCAAAAGTATCCGTCACCCATCACTTTGGTGTACACATCGCATCAAGCAGAAAGCAGGAATCCATGCTTACATCACCGCTTTCCTCACCCACTGCACAGCCGAAATCGCTTCATCTGCGGTGGAATTAATACAGCTCCCTTCTCCCGAGCAGTGGGAAGCCGTGCTGGTCAGCTCGGACCCGAAGATGCAACTACGGGCCATCGAGCGGGCTAAGGTCGCCGCCAGCCATGGACTAGCGGCCATCTAGTATGTCTCTCAGACCTGCTGGAGCGACGAAATAAATGTTTTGCAATCCAATCCAATCATATGGCCCACTCGCTTCCCCTTCCTTCTCTCTTGGCAACAAGGGTTCTGTATTGTCCCCACTTTTCAACATCACTCTCTTCCCACTGGCACGTGCTCTATGCACTGCCCCATCTCTGTCGCATGCATTCTACGCCAACGATATCACCCTATGGGTGACCACCGGCAATTGGTGATATGGAGGCCAATCTCCAGGAAGGTGTGGTTGCGGTGGTAACCCACGCCCGGCAATTCGGATTTTGAGTTGCTCCCCGACCAAATCTGAACTTTTGCTTTTCTTGCCTGGGGGCATGCCCCCCCCCCCCCCCTATCGCTTTCTCCCATCACTGTCTTCCTTAATGGCACACCCATTCCTCTCGTCTCTACCGCCCCGCCGGGCCGGTGCAGTGCAGTGGTAAGACGCCCGACTACTGTGCCGGTGTACCCGGGTTCGAACCCGACCTCGGCGTTTGCATTTCGATTGAGGCGAAACGAAGAGGAGTCCGTGTGCTGTGCGATGTCAAGGCAAGTTAAAGATCCCGAGGTTTTCGAAATTACTCCGTAGCCATCCACTACGGCTCCTCTTTCTCTCTTTCCAATTTCACTCCACCTCTTTCCTTCCCTTACGGCGTGGTTGCGGTGTCCAAAGAAAACAAGTGAGACAGTTACCGCGCCTTTCGTTTCCTATAAATCAATCAATCTCGTCTCTACCCTCCGCATCCTTGGACTTTCTTTAGTCCAATGGCAAACGCACCACCCTCATCACTCGGCTTGTAAACACTGACACCAAACCGTACGCCCATACGCCGCATTGCAAACCGCCACCATGGCATGCGCAAATACGACCTCCGTCACCTCGTCCAGGCCTTTGTTCTCAGTCGCTTCGTATATTCTCTTCCATATCTCTACTTTTCTCGTACCGAGGAGGACAAAGTCAACGTCCTTATTCACTAGACGTATAAGTCTGCTTTGTCCCTTCCCACATCAACTGAACACAAAAGTCGAGAAGGTGTTGGACAGATTCAACGCGAACGACAGGCGGCCGTAAGCAGCGTCCGGGGTGCCGGGGACTACTAGCGTGACGTCACGGCCTCCGTGGAAGGGCCTTAGTCAAGAGGGTGTTGGTCACACTCGGTCAATTTACACCTGAATCGCACCGTAGGGGAAGGAAGGAAGATGGGCGTGAAAGAGGAAATATAGAAAGGGGTGCTGTTGTGCAGGGCTCTGGAGTAATTTTGACCACCTGGGGATCTTTAATGTACACTGACAGCGCACGGACGCGCTTCCATCGAAGAGCAGCCGCCGGTGGTCGGGATCGAACCCGAGTACTCCGGTACAGCAGTCGGGAGTGTCTTACGACTAACTGAAACGCTTTATTAAGGCGAAAACCTTTAATGGCTCATGCTGTCGTGGACGGTGTCCCGCTTTTGCGGCGTTCTGATTGGCAGAGACGGGATGCGTGCCTGCCATCTGCAATGCCACACTTAAACGGGCGCCAACGAACGCCACCCGACAGGAGAGATGGTGTAGTCTCCAAACTCACACTTGCCGGAGAAAGACAGATACTGCTTCTTTCCATTCGTGTAAACCAATTATGTAGCACTGTAACGAACGCCGATAAAAGAAGTCTCTTGTCTAGCGTTCCTGCCATCTGAAATCCCGCACTTGAACGCGCACCAAGGAATGCCATGCGACAGGAGACTTGTCGGAGAAAGTGTGACAGATACTGCGCCTTTCCTTTCCTGTAAACCAATTATAATTATATGTAGCACTTGTTACGTTTCTCCACCGACAAGTGGGACAGCTGACGCGGCCACCGCATAGCAACAGGCAGAACCGCGAGCGGATCGGCCATTTCGCCGCCGTTCATCGGCCGCGCAACGCTTCCTCCCGCGGACAAGTCTCAACGTGATCCTGCCACGCGCCAAATGTGTGTGCGTGCGTATGTGTGCAAAAAGCCGGCCAAGCCTGGAGCTCATGAGAGAGTGCGCCGCCCTCGCCCGTCTGCAGGAGGGGGAGGAGATGCGTTCGGACCACCTGCGATTGAGTCATCCCATCTTGCCCAGACGTGTTTGGCTCTCCCTTTCCTGTGAGGGTTCACCCTTTCCCTGTGAACTGGAAAACCTATAAAAAGCAGCGGCCGACTCGCCACCGCTGGTGGTGGACGACGGCTGTTGTTGCGGCGCGCGGCTTTCTTTCCCTCTTCCTTTTCTTTCTTCTCTATATTCTCTTCTATTTGCACGAGGCGCTGCCCCGCCGGGGTGGTGCAGTGGTAAGATGCCCGACTACTGTGCCGGAGTACTCGGGTTCGAACCTGACCTCGGCGGCTGCGTTTCGATGGAGGCAAAACGAAGAGGCGTCCGTGTGCTGTGCGATGTCAGCGCACGTTAAAGATCCACTTTCACTCCCACCTTCCTCCCTTCCCTTACGGCGCGGTTGCGGTGTCCACAGAAAACAAGTTAGACAGTTACCGCGCCTTTCCCTTCCCATAAATAAATAAATCAAATCAGCGGAGGTGGCTCAGCTACCGAGCCAGTAGCAGGCCCGTGCATTTTCGTTTCCTTCTTCCTACAGCCACAACAACAACAACCGCTGAGATAGAGACTACTTTGACGCGCCGTTGAGACGACGCTAGACACCAGCTGTGTGAACGTCTGTATTCTCTCCGGGTCAGCTTCTCTGCCCGTTCCTTCCTGATATTTTAGTAAAGGTTGTTTCGCTAGAAGAGCCTCGTCTTTGCTGGGACCGTTCATGTCGTCCGCCGTCCACGGAGCCGCCAGGCCAACGCTACCGAGGGGCCGCGAGCCGCACGTAGCAGCTGGCGTCAGCGGTGGGCTGAGCACGCGAGCCACAAACGTAATAACTGGTGGCAGCGGTACGCTACCCAGGCGCATGCGACTCAAACCTAAGAATTGGTAGGCAGCGGTGAGACGACGACGACCAAGCCGTAACCGTGGTTGGAGGGACGAGCCAGGCGATACCGTCGTCCAACAACTGGTGAACAGCGGAGAGACGAGGACGACCAAGCAGTGACCGTGGTCGGTGAAACGAGCCAGGCCTGACCGAGGTGCATCTGGTGGGAAGAGCGGAGATGTCCCAGGCGTGACCCGTGAATCAAAGCAGCTCAGCGGAAAGTCGGGAGCAGTGCAACGAGCCCTGTGTGATGACTGGTTACCTGCAGCGGAACGACTGCGTTGGATTCTTGGCTGCGAGGTTTGGTGAGTGCGGGACTTTTTCTACTGAGTTTTGCCAGGCTTTTGTTAAGTAGAGAACAGAGCTGGTAATTGTGTTGTCGTTGTTGATGGGTTAATTGCAGCAAGGCAATAGTGGACAGTCGAGAAGGCAGCACTCGGAACAGCCATGGATTTGGATTTGAAGTCGTTGCGCAAACCGAAATTGCTGGAGCTTGCGAAGGAGTTGGGTCTGGATGTGTCAGACAAACTCAGAAAACCAGAAGTGTTAAAGGCTATTCTTGAGTTGGAAGCTGAAGATGGCGAGCTTTTGGAATGCCTTGAGATTATTGAAGAACGTAAGGAAAGACTAGAGAAAGAGGAACGTGAACGTAAGGAAAGGCTAGAGAAAGAGGAACGTGAACGTAAGGAAAAGCTAGAGAAAGAGGACGTGAACGTGAACGTAAGGAAAGGCTAGAGAAAGAGGAACGCGAACGTAAGGAAAAGCTAGAGAAAGAGGAACGTGACCGTAAGGAAAGGCATGAGAAAGAGGAGCGAGACCATCAACTCGCTATGGAACTGAAACGTATCGAGGTAGACTCGGGACGCGCTGGCAGTGGAAGTCGGGCTCACGGTGCAGGAGAACGGGAATCGTTCAAAATGAGTGACCTAATGCGGCCGTTTAAGCTTGGAGAGGACATTGGTTTGTTCCTGGTTAACTTCGAGCGAACGTGCGAGAAGCAAGGGTTTCCTCGAGAAACGTGGCCACAGCGCTTGCTCACTTTGTTACCCGGTGAGGCGGCAGACGTAATCGCTCGCTCGACAAAAGAGGAAGCAGAGGATTACAACAAAGTGAAATCGAGTCTGCTAAGAAAGTACAGGCTGTCAGCAGAAACATTCCGTCGGAATTTTCGAGAGCATGAGAAAAGCAAAAGTGAGTCGTATACAGAGTTTGCCTACAAGCTTATGTCAAACATGTATGAGTGGCTCAAAGAAGAAAAAGCGTATGGTAACCACGATGAGGTTCTGCAGCGTTTCGGGCTGGGACAGTTTTACAGTCGGTTACCCGAGAACGTGCGGTATTGGGTCATGGATAGGCCAGATGTTAGTACGGTGGATAGAGCCGCCGAGCTAGCTGAAGAGTTTGTGACGCGTCGGGCTCGTGGAGCTAAGGACGGTCAACAGGGGGAATTCGGCTCTAAGTTTGAGAGGCCGAAGTTCAAGCCCTTTAAAGCCAAGGAGAATAAACGTGGTGCGGATGCGAGTGAAAGCAGTCCGGCCGACGATAAAGCGACGGTGGTAACCGAAGCCGAACGGAAAAAGAGGTTCGAGGCAAGGCAATCGCGCGTCTGTTATACGTGCCAGAAGCCTGGTCATTTTTCGGCACAGTGTTCAAAGACAAAACCAAAGATCGTGTTTTTGTCATTATGCCGAAGTGACGAGAACATGAAGCTTCTCGAACCGTACACTCGAGACCTCCTCGTGAACGGGAAACAGTGTCGAGTGCTTCGCGATTCTGCGGCTATGATGGATGTGGTTCACCCCTCTTACGTAGAACCAGAGATGTTCACGGGTGAGTGCGCGTGGATCAAACAGGCCGTGGAAGCTCGCAGCGTGCGTTTGCCAATAGCCAAAGTGCTTATTGTGGGACCTTTCGGGGCACTTGAGACAGAAGCGGCGGTGTCATCTGTGCTTCCTCCTCAGTACCCGTACCTATTTTCAAAGAAGTCCGATCATCTCTTGCGCGAAAATGGGCTTGTGTTTGGAGAGGGTAGCGTACAGGCCTTGACCAGATCTAGAGCTCGGGAGCTTGCTGCAAAGGCGGTAGTACCGGAGAGGTGGTCAAGCAATGAGAAAGGGTCGAAGGCACAGCACGCTGAGATTAAGACCACGTACGCCGTAGACACAAGTGAGCCTGAAAAGTCAAAGGTACCAGAGAGTAAACTACAGCTTGGGGAAGCGGCCGAGCAACGTGACCGCAGTAG
>JAJIZL010048869.1:846-11521 GCA_023969395.1 Amblyomma maculatum
GGTCGACAAGATTAGCTGTATAATTTTTGTGGACACAAAGACAAGTCGAGGGGTCTTGTTGGAATGTCGTATAGCTTGTGAGTGCGGCGCCCATCCCTGGCTCTTGGAGGGCTACCATGGCTGGTAAGCATTCAAAAGTTGCGAGGTAAAGAAGGAAGTTGGCCCGCTTACAGCGAGCACGGAAACCTCTGCAGTTCCACTGTGTTATTGTAAATGGGGAAGCCGAGTTTGAAGGTGGAAAGCGCCTACTTTTAGGGGGCCCCGCCATCATTAGGATTAAATATAAATTTGGAGGGAGCGACTACCTCAGAGCCAGCACCCAAAGGCTGGGCATGGAGCTCGGTCCCCGGGTGAGGGGCAGCTTCCTCAGAGTCCGAGTCTATGACTCGACGACTTGTTTTGGGAAGTCGAGAGGACACAACCCGAAGGGGTCCGGATCGTCGGAGAAGGCGGGCATTTTCACTGACATGTTTTGAAATCATAGCCGGAACAGTCTCCATGACCTTAGTCAGGACCTGCTCCATTGCTGCACTGATCATTGAGGTCAGTTTCATAGTCAGGCGGGCCTCCATCTCAGCAAAGACCGCCGGGAAGGCTGGTGATGATGCCACCGGCTCGCTCTCCATGTTCTCCGGGCTAGGAAGGCTGGGAGGATTAGAAGCCAATCTGCTTTCTAAAGCTTGAATTTTGGTAAGCAGCATCTCATTTTGGGCCCGGATGGCTGCCATCTGTTTTTGGAGCTCGATATCAACGTGAGAATGGGAGGGAGGGGGAGGAGAGGAGGCAACCCCACCCATGCCACTCACCTGTTTGTCATTTTTCACGGCACGGGCCCAAGCGTCAGCTGTGTCATCCGTCTTGTTAGTATGGGCTTTGTGGCCTTTTCCCCCATTCGGTGGCGGCGGAGGCGTCTGTCCCTTGGCGCCACCTCCGTCAGGGGACTCTTGCTGCTTTTTCGCTGTGATGTTGGTCTGACGTTTTGCGATGTCTTTGGTTGTGGCGCCGGAGTGTTTTGGCTTCCCGTCAGAATGCCGTGTTGCTGCAGGCCCCGAGCGCTTGGCCGTAGAGGGCGAGCGGAATTTCCTCGCGCACTCAGGAGAGTTTGTTGGGTGCCCGAACCCACGTGTCGCACATTTCGGCTGACAGTCGTGAGGAGCCCGCACCCCCTCCACTGCCGGCACTTTTTGGCCACACAGGCCGCAGTTTTCACCATTCGGGTTGGGACATGTGTCCACCCGGTGTCTAACTGTACCGCACTTCACACATGCCGGAATTGTTCTTTTGTATGCCCGGACCAGGGCAATTTCTGAGTTGTAATGCACATACCGAGGCACAGTCTTCCCGGCGAAGGTGAGCTGGGCCGCATTGGAGGTGCCGTATTTTCGGATGTCGACGATCTCTCCGGCTCGCCATTGAATTTTTTGTTGCAGGGACGCAGTGGTCTCGCAGCTCGCTACGGTGATGACACCTTTAGAAACATTGTCGGTTTGCTTAAGATGGCCCCGCATGGCAATGGAGCCTTTCGGAGAGGCAAGTTGAAATTCGCCAATGAGGCGATCTGCCACGTCGGCAACCGGGGTGCCCGTGACAACGAGATTTTGCTCCCATGAAGGAAGCAGAGTGAGAGTAGCTGCTGCCGACTCACCCAGTAAGGCCTTGAAAGCTTCTCCCAACTGACCGCATTGATACAAATCCCGGAGGGCCACCGGTGTGCTGGGTTTGAGGACGACTTGATAGTCATCCGGATGGAATCTTGGAAGTGGTCTGGGTTTCCACTTCGGTGTCGGCTTATGAGCTGAACCGCCTTGGGACGCATCCTCGCGCTGGACGCCATTTTGCTGATTTGAGAGCGCTGACTTCGCTGACGCGGCGGAGGACGCTATCTTGGCTCGTCGCTGGGAGCGGCGTTCCGCGAGCTTGAAAAAATTTTCATGCCGGAGAGCTGATCCCGGCGGAAGCTCTTCGGTTGGGGCAACCGGGACCGTGGACCAGGCCATAGTCTCGGGATCGTAGCCTCGCTGAGCTTGCAGAGCGGCCATATTCTCCGGAAGGGCTCCTCGGCTCGGAGACGGCGTCAGCCGCCGGGCGGAGGAGGCAGCCGCGGCAGCGCGGCCTGGGCCAGACGCTTTTCGGCGAATTTCAGCCCCGCTTGGGTCGGCGGGTCGCAGTTCGCGACGAGAGGCACCGGAGCCGACGGAAAACACGTCAGCCCTTGGTGCGCGCTCGAGGTGAACTCGTGCGATGTCAGCGCACAGTAGATTCCCAGGTGGTCGAAACTACTCCGTAGCCCTCCGCTACGGCTCCCCTTTCTCTCCTTCCACTTTCACTCCCACCTTCACCCCTTCCCTTACGGCGCGGTTCAGGTGCCCACATAGCAAGTGTGACAGATACTACGCCTTTCCCTTCCTATAAACCAGTTATTAACCGATTAATTACCTAGTTAACTTATTGGCCTAATTATTTTAGCAACATTACATCACCCTCTATTGATTGACCCCCTCATTAACCTCTACCACTTCTTAATTACTCACAACTGCTGCGTACACGATCTTACGGACACTGCCTGCGGACACAGTCTACGGACATGTTCTGCGGACAGAAATCTGAACATAGCGAAGTAATGCTTTCCCATTAAAAATAATAGAGGCTCTTAGATGTCTCTTAAGAGAATGGCGAAAGCCTACCCTTCCTATCTTATAATTTGCCTCCTATCGATAGCCTCTTGTCGGTATTCGTTGCAGTGCTGCATATAATTATAATTGGTTTGCAAGAAAGGAAAGGCACAGTATCATCACACTCTCCGGAAAGTTCGAATTTGGATGGTACACCATCTGCCCTGATTGGGCTGGTGCAGCTGGGTCACCGGTGCTTGCGGCGGGGGCTGGCCTGGCACCGAATTTTTATCTGTTGTAGGCCGTCATTGCACACGCCACCGCTGGTGGTGGACGACGGCTGTTGATGCGGCGCGCGTCTTTCTTTCCCGCTTGCTTTTCTTTCTTCTCTATTTTGTCTTCTGTCCGCACGAGGCAGCGGAGGTGGCTCAGCTACAGAGCCAGTAGCAGGCCCGTGCATTTTCTTTTCCTTCTTCCTACAGCCACAACAACAACAACAACCATCGCTCCAGTAGCGTGGTGTTCCTTGGCGCGCGTTCAAGTGTGGAATTGCAGATGGCAGGGAAGCATCCCGCCTCGTCCAATCAGAACACCGCGAAAGCGGGACACACTTTTTCCGCGACAGCATGTCGCATGAGCCATTAAAGGCTTTCGCCCTAAATAACAGTACACATTTATTCGAAATTTTATTTCATCGACCTTAGAAATGTGCGCCAAGATGTTGGAGAACTGTCGTTCTCTTGTTGCTACGCCAACGATAAAAACTGATAGATGCACCATTTAAACTTGCTAGCGATTTCATTTCAGCACCAACTCCCGCCTAGACCCTATAGACCAACACCGTGTTTACAAACAAAGGGGGCGCTCGCGGCGTCGCAGTCGACTGGGGGTGAAAAATAGGGTTAGCGTCCATAGTAATACATGGAATAGAAATATTACAAAGCAGTTTTCTCATTTCACGGGGCACCTGTGATGTCGTTATTCGCTGCAAAGCAACTATGAACATCCTAGAACAGATCATCAAAATATGAAATCCCATTACCGAAATACCGCGAAACATGTTGGGGTGCGAGTTGGGAGGGCGACCCGTAGAAAAACATGCAAGCACAACTTACCGGGACATTTTTCTCATTTCGCAAAGCATTAGAAGTGTTAGCCGGTCATTAAACGTTGACCAGCGCTTTGAAGAAGTGTTTGATAAAGTATGGTGCGTCATTATGGAGGCAGCCTACTCTTAAAAAGTCCCCGAATAACCTGTGTTATGAATCCAGACACCGCCAAAAGGCAAGCCGGGTGTAGCGAATCGCGCATTTTTGCTTACAGTCTGATATGCTGCCGCATGGGGTAAATAAGCTTGATAATACTGTCGCTCCAGTGATACGTGCTAGACAGAATCACATTTAAAAAGCAGTTGTCAAACACCATACGACAATATGAACCGAACGAGATTCGCGCATTGCAGCAGACGAGAGCGCAGCTGGCTATGCCCACTGCGGTCGCCTCCGGCTCCGGAGCGTCTGCTAGCGACAGCGTAGGTGCTGCAACTGTGCGCGGTCAGTTTATCGTGCTGTTAGCGGTCTCGCAAGTCGTCAGACTTGCATTACTTGCAAGAGAATGTAGTGTGTCATGCAACATGACTTCGGGGCGTCGTACAAGACGTTCATTAAAAAATGAGAAGGGTTCAACGCTGCTGAACCGAGCAAAACGTTGCGGTAAGTTGTGTTTACATATATTTCTATGGGTCGCCCTCCCAACTCGCACCCGCATACGTTTCGCGGTGTTTTAAAAATACTTCGCCTCGTTATTGAGATTTGATACTTTCGTGATCTGTTCTAGGACGTCCATGGTTTCTCTGTACCGAATAACATCACAGATGACCCGTGAAATTAGAAAACTGCTTTGGAATATTTCGCTTCCATGTATTCCTACGGGAGCTAAGCCTATTTTTCACCCCCAGTCGGACCACGCTAGCGTTAGACGCGACAAGCGTCAGTCCGTGACGTCAGTGAAGATGCGGCGGCGCTGGCGATAGCAGTGACTTTCGTGGTGTAGGCAAAAGCATAGGCCGTCTGCATTGGATGAACGGCGCTTGCTGCGTTCTCGAGCATAATTCCCGATATTCCTGCGATGTATGGTGCGGTTGGTTGCGCCACAAGGCACAAAAAAAATTACCGACGATTACGTTACTTCCTAATGCGAAATTTGAGCGCAGCAAATAAGCTGTTTCACCTTTTCGATAGATTGAGGCAAAGAAATCGAGCAACACATGTATGCGCTATCACAGAATTTTTTCGTCTCGCTCATGGCTCAGAAAGAACTGGCAGATCATTTCGCAGTGGCGAACGGCAGCGGCAATTTCGGCTCGGGCGGTGCACATATACAGATCCGCCGCCACCGATCTGGCTCTCTGATTGCCACCGCACAGGGGTTGCATTGGAGGAGGAGCGAAGAAAGGAATTAAGTTCGAGCCGGCGCTTTGACAACCGGAGACTCGCAGGAAGAGGGGGGAGGGGGGCGGCGTGTACACCCAGCGGCAAACGATGGGGCCAGAAGCGCGCGCAGCAAGCGGACAACGTGATAAAGGGAGGAGGGAAGAGATAGCAGCGACTGACTGATGCTGCTGACGCCGATAGTGAGTCAGCCCCAGCTGCGGAGTTGGTTTCAGGGACAACGCCGCCGATGCCGACGCAAACAATATGATACCCTCGCTTCCGCAGCGCCAAGAACCAGGTCTAGTCGTGGGAAGGTGGTCACGTATTCGTCGACGTGCCGGGGCCTACGTGAAATAACCGGCGCGTCGGCAACTGAAGAGCACCCTATCCGCCACACAGGAACAGGGGGGGGGACGCTCCCCTCCTCTTTCTGCATGGCGGCGACGGTGTTCTATGCAGTCACGTTATCTTGACTCTCTAGCGGCGTCAGCGGCATCCAGCGGTATCAGTCGGCCACTGCTAGCGCTGGGGGGGGGGGGGGAAAGGGGGGCGGAGCTGGTTACGAGGCCGACGACGACGCCGACGCGAAACCCAGGA
The DNA here is from genome assembly GCA_023969395.1 of Amblyomma maculatum. Taxonomy (NCBI): domain Eukaryota; kingdom Metazoa; phylum Arthropoda; class Arachnida; order Ixodida; family Ixodidae; genus Amblyomma; species Amblyomma maculatum. Next base: position 6,488 of record JAJIZL010048869.1, read on the forward strand.
ACGGACGCCAAAGAGCTGCGCTCTAAAAGAAAATGTACCTATTTTCACTTGTTTCTTGCGGTCGGATAAAAATTTGGAGGACGCTTAAGCTTCGCCTTCAAGAGTGGAATGCGATAGCGTTATTGCACCTCGTCGAGAAAACTCACTAAACGCAAGGGTATTGGGGCATCCTCGCACCGGTACCCGCGCGGCCCGAAGGGGAGAAGCGGGTGAGCGAAGACAGTGATCTAAAGAAAGGAAAGACGCTTGATTCTACAACCTGTGAGGGTGCACGGCGAAACGTCAGGGGCGAGTGGCGCGCCACGTGTCGGGGCAGCGCCGCACATTGCGAGGAGGGGTTCTTCTGTGTTTGCCGCAAGATGGCTCTGCATGTGCGCAGAGCGCAGAAGAAACGTAGCGGAAACGTACTTCGCTACTCGTGTAACTGCGACTTCTGTAAGTAACATGCTCATAATTACCGATATACACTGCAGTATAACATTCTACGGCATGTTTCTAAGGCAACACCGCATTCACTAGAAGCGCTTTTGTACCGCTTTCAAGCATCGAACTCGTGGCTGAGTGTGACAATTTGTTGTTCATGTATACCTCGGAAATAAAGAAAAAAAAATACTCGTGGCTGAGTGGTAGCGTCTCCGTCTCACACCCCGGAGACCCTGGTTCGATTCCCACCCAGCCCATCTTGGAACTTGCTTTTTATTTATGAAGTGCATGTTTATTTATGAAGTGCATGCCGGGATTTATCGCTCACTGGACGCCGACGACACCGGTTTTTCTGCGACACGAGCTCCTTAACGCTACCGCGTTAAAATGAGAGCGAATGACAGAGGCGTTGAGCGCGAAATTGTAGACCCTTCGGCGACGGATTGCCTTGGCAGCTTACGTGCGTTGCACTTCTGCACTGAAACTTGATAACTTCGTTTGCAACTCTTAATTGTCGTAATTGCTTTTTGGCCACACGATGAACAGCGTAATAACAAACGCCTGCAGCTTGTTCACGTTTTGGTGTATGTACTACCAGGTCATAAGAAGTTTAGACGTGATATTCCGTGCGCGTATGATCTTAATCGAACGCAGCTAGGAAACCGCGCTGTGAGTTTCATTCATCTGCGGTACTACCCGTGCATATTTTCGTACAGAAAGTACACAAAAGCTGCTGCGAAGGCAACTGCAGTTACCTTGAGGGCGGTCACTCCAGTGCGATGATTACCAAAACAGGCCAAGAGTTGTGAAGCAGCTTTTCTGTTTTCACTTTCCCGAATTTCAATGAGTCACGCACTCTTCATCAACGGTCCTAGAAATCGAGTGAACATCGTTAGGATTCGGACAAAGTCAGGCAGCGCTATTTCTTAGAGTATTACATTTTTTTGAAGGTCATTAAGATCAACGTTAATAGAACTAAGATTCTATTAGCGTTGATTAAGATCATAATGAACGAATTAACCACGTACAACCAGCTCTGATCGAGCAAGATATTTAATTGTGGTATATACGGTACATTATGTTTAATGTCACAAAGTGAAATTGGCTATGAGGGATGAAATATAAGCAGAATAAGATGACCCGCATTTGAACAAAAATTTTCTCAATATATTAAAAAAATGCTCAGCAGATCGCGCAAATTGCGCTGCAAGTGATCGTGGACATCGTACAGAACATTGCATTTACGCTCATAACAAAAAAAAAGCAGCATTCTTACGAGCCTTCATGTATATATTAACCTGTGAATGACCCCGACTACGTTTGTGCGATTAAACAGACGTCGAACGTCTTTTTATCGAGCAGGATAAAACAAGTTGGAAGCGCGCCCACTAGGTGAACCTTACAATGAACTAGAAGATTGAGTTCTTATTCAGTGAAATTCTATGACAAGTTGCTGGTACAGTGAGCTAAAAATACGATTTCTAGTTCAGTATAGTTGCTGGTAATATTGTTCTTTAGAGTGCTTAGGGCAGCAGAAAACGCACTCATCAAAATAGTCGTCATATGAAAAACGCACTTCCAATCATTTATATCATCGTCCTTGCATGCGCTAACAATAGGCCCGGAAGTTGAACAGTGTTAACTGTATATTAGTTTTTCTTATTCATTCTTATTTCTCGTTTTTTTATTTAATTTAATCCGTCACTATAGTCCAGCGTTGCTACAGTAACCCACGCTGTTGAGGCCACGGAGAAGGAAGACGCTGCAGCACTCCGCCTGGTAATTCCAGCAATAATCGGATAATAAAGTGTTGAACTATTTATATGCACAGGCAAAGCTTACGCTTCAGAATACAAAAAAATGCCCCGCCGGGGTAGTGCAGTGGTAAGACGCCCGACTACTGTGCCGGAGTACCCGGGCTCGAACCCGGCCTCGGCGGCTGCGTTTCGATGGAGGCGAAACGAAGAGGCGTCCGTGTGCTGTGCGATGTCAGCGCACGTTAAAGATCCCCAGGTGGTCGAAATTACTCAGTAGCCCTCCACTACGGCTCCTCTTTTTCTTTCCACTTTCACTACTACCTTCCTCTCTTCCCTTACGATGCGGTTGAGGTGTCCACAGAAAACAAGTGAGACAGTTACCGTGCCTTTCCCTTCCTATAAATAAATCAGTTTGTGCGCACGTTAAAGATCCCCAGGTGGTCGAAATTATTCCGAAGCCCTCCACTACGGCTCCTCTTTCTCTCTTTCACTCCCATCTTCCTCCCTTCCCTTTCAGCGTGGTTGCGGTGTCTACAGAAAATAAGTGAGACAGTTACCGCGCCTTTCCCTTCCTTTAAATAAATCGGTTGTGCACAGAAAACAAGTCAGACAGTTACCGCGTCTTTCCCTTCCTATAAATCAATCCATCAGCGGAGGTGGCTTAGCTACAGAGCCAGTACCAGGCCAGTGCATTTTTTTTCTTTCTTCCTACAACCACCACCACAACAACAACAAAAGCAGCAACATCGTCCGCGTACACCACCAACTTCACCTCGGCTACTTGTAACTTAAACCCATTAATAGTGCGTCGTTTTTCATTATTTTCATACAAAATTGTCTCAAAGTAAATACAAAAAAAAGAGGGCTGAGGGGAAGCCCTGCTGCACCAAACACTGCACGCTTATGAGGGCCCCCAGACTCATCTTTACGATCAATCTTGTGCAGTTTTGGTAAGCCAGGGCCACGCCATTGCGTTCGCACAACCCACAATGGACTGCAAAATTTCGTGAGCAACACAGCCGAATACTTTCTCGAAGTCAATCTGGAGAATAGCTCGCGACCATCCCAGTCATTGAAACATTCAACAGCACTTCGCTCATCTTTACGGCTCATCTTTCTCTCATTCCACTTTCACTCCCATCTTCCTTCCCTTACGGCGCGGTTGCGGTGTCCACAGAAAAACAAGTGACAGTTACCGCGCCTTTCTCTTCCTACAAATAAATCAGTTTTTTTTACGCTTCAGAATATTTGCACGTGCGAACTGGTTTCGAAGGCGGCGTCGCTTAGCGCAGTGTAGGCACGCTGCGTTTTTGAGTACACCCCTTGTCGCTGCCGATCGCAGCGCCACCTTTGTTTGCAAACATGACGCTGTGTTTACAAAGGGGGCACTCGCGGAGCCGCAGCCGACTGGGGGTGAAAAATAAGGTTAGCGTTCATAGGAATACATGGAATCGAAATATTCCAAAGTCGTTTTCTCATTTCACGGGGCACCTGTGATGTCGTTATTCGGTACGAAGCAACTATAAACATCCTAGAACAGCTCGTCAAAATATGAAATCTCATTACCGAGGCGAGGTATTTTTAAAATACGTGAAACATGTTGCTGTGCGAGTTGGAAGGGCGACCCGTAGAAATACATGAAAACACAACTTACCGGAACATTTTTCTCATTTCGCAGAGCATCAGAAGTGGTGACTGGTCGTTAAACGTTGACCATCACTTTCAAGAAATATGTGATAAAGTATGGTACGTCATTACGGAGACAGTCTACTTTTAAAACTCCCCAAATAACCTGTACAGTCGAGCCCACTTATAACGGCCCCACTTAAGACGAACTTTCGCTTATAACGAACGAGACCGGAGCGACCGCCAAAATATAAATTACTTCAGTGGCACAAGATCGCACGTATAACGAACGTCCATGAGCGCTGCCGATCGGTTTAGTTACAGCGAACGGACGGTGTAAACCCGGCGCCCCGATACGAGATAACGATGGGCTCCCATCCCTTTTGGTCTGTTTTCGCAATCCTCCTTGCAAGCGAGCTACCCTTTGCTCGCCGACGCGGGCTGCCTACGAGTGTCGGCGCGTGGTGTGGCCTCCAAGGCCACGCTGCCGCCCCTCCTCGCAACATCCGCTACCCTCTCCTCTCGCCGCCCCTCCTCCCAACTCCGCTCCACTCTCCTCTCGTCATTCCCTCGTCTTCGCCTGTCTCCACGGCGCCGGCCGCCGGCATAGTCTTGGAAGCTTGGAGGAAGGCCATGCGATAGGAGCGATGGTGTACCGTCCAAATGCACACGTGTCACAGAATGTATTAAGATACTGCGCCTTTCCTGCAAACCAATTATATGTAGCACTGCAACGAATGCCGACAAGAGGCTAATGATGGGAGGCATATTATAGGATAGGAAGGGTAGGCTTTAAGAGGCATCTAAGAGACCATCTAACTCGTTTGTGATGTTCATGCGCAGCTTATGCACTAGAAACACCACCACACCACAGTGGTCAAACCCGGCACATCCCACATGTATAATCACTGTTAATCTGGCCATGTCTAAAAAAAAAGCTGCAAAGCAGGATTGGATTCGATTGAATTCTTGGACTGGATGTGGCTAGCCAGCGTCACCAGTATTGCCTGGGCCCTGTACGTGATACGGACAGGAAGCAGAGTTGAAAGGCGCAGAAATGTGAAATAAGCATTCAATAGAGGGGTTCTCTTGCATGGGTAAGGGTGCTTGCTTGGAATTACGGCATGCTCGTTCTCAGCAACAGCACACCAGTAATGTTTCGCCACGCTCCCTAAAGGTATTGGACTCACACTGCAAAAGAAAGTGCTCATTCGTTCGATCGTTGAAC
>JAJIZL010048872.1:1497-13922 GCA_023969395.1 Amblyomma maculatum
AAGACCACCTCCGTGAACTTCTTGCATTAGAATATTACCATTGAAGCACTCATCAGCTCAGCATGTTTATCAGCTTCAAGCAGGTAGGACAACTTTATAGACTGTGACTGTACTAGCTTAATCAAGCAATTCTTGAAGCTTTGTGAGGGGTGTGACGATACCTCTGAGCATGTCCATCTGCTTCATTCTTTTGCTTGCCTGTGCCCGCAATGAACATGAATTCTTTCCTGCTGAATGATAGTCATAAAGGACCTATGAAAATGCCTTTCTGGGCTGTGTTAAATGCTTCACAAATTTTCCTGATTGTCGTTGCGTTTGCCACATGTCAAAACCTACTTTCTCAAGCAGTGACGCACATTTACCCCCATTTTTCAATGATATGCTAGGTCTCCTAAGGCACCACTCACATCACACTTGTGTTCAACAGCACCACTTCCACACAGTATTAACATTACAGCGGGCCTGACATAACAAAGACAATGTTTAGTTCGGGGTCATTTCCTTCTTGCATTAACTGGAATAGTCCTTTCCGCTTGCAAAGGTAACAATTTCTTTTTCCAACGGATGCCAAGCGTTGCCCTTAAGTGGACTGATGAAGCTAAGACATTTGCAGGGGTCAAGTGGATTCAACTAGTGCAGGACCTGGTTAATTCGAGAAATATGGGAGAGACCTTTGTCCTACCTGGGCCTAGAAGCAGTGTGTCCTACTCAAGATCCAAGGGTCCTGGAGGGCTGGATTCCGATCTCACCCTCTTATCTCAAAGGCAAAGTCCGAGTTTGCAGCACTTGCCAAAGTGGCCATGCGGTATAGTCTTCTGCCATAAAGACAACCTGATACCCAGTAAGCGCCCGGCCATGACAGCTGCCAACTACTTTCTGACAAAGTTAAAGTGGAAAGACGGGCTAGTTGGTATTGGTATGATGACTGCGGGTACAAAAACACAGGATGAAGGAAGGAGACAGGCGCAGGATGAACGCTTCGTCCTGCATCCTTTGAAGCATTTGCCCTGCGTCTGTCTCCTTTCTTCCTGTGTTTTTTGCACTGAGATGCATATTTTTTTCTGGCAATGGCATGTGATTTTTCGCTCATGATGCTGACACATTCCATAACGCTGACAGCAAATTTTCTGCAAAACACTGCAAAAATTTTGTTTTTAAATTTAAATTTTAAATTTTAAAAGTTTTACAGGCTTCCCACGCGAATTCAGTTGAGTGGTACCTTCTCGTGAGTGCAGAATAAAGCTCGCTCGATGGCCGATTGGCTGCTGTTGCCTTTTTGTCCTACCAAAATGTTTGCTCACCTATGCCAATGTCAAAATGACATTGCGGCAAAGCGAGCCAGTTCCAAATCAAACAGTTTCATGGTGTAGCGCCTTCCCCTGGCTGCGCAAAGACTGCGGCCAAAGCATGGCCGCTGGAAAAATGAAAAAGGACGCCGGCTGGCAGTGGCACGTGAAACCACAGTTGGCTGGTTTGTTCTAGTCTAGATCATTATCAGCTGTCTCGTCCTTCGCTCCTGAGGTCTTCAGCCTACAATGTATTTGGCCCCTGTTCCTTTTTGCATAATGCCAGCCTTGCCTCGAGCCCAAGTAGCATTTAGCTTCTGCGGCATTGTTTTGATGTGATAGCTTAAAGACTTCGTTTTCCAGAAAATCCAGCAACAGCAGCAATATTGATGTGAGCGAAAAATCATGGGCATGCCTCTGGCAGGTAGCAGTTGGCAGGTGAGAAGCCGTGCACTGACTGGTCAGCAGGTTGTCTGTCGCCACGAAGCCACAAGACATGGCCGACTTGGAACTCCCGACTCAAGCAGCTCCTTTGAGATGGAGGGGGAAATGAGAATCGGACCCACCGGAAGCCTTCTATACTGTATCTCCCATTGATAGCGCAAGCTACAACAGTGATGCATCGTATCCTCATCGATCGGAGCAGCCAGCTGGGAGCCCCAACCGAGTGCCGTGCGCCGAGTGGAGTGGTTGGCAGCCATTGTCTCCCTCCTCACACAGAGCAGACAACTGACATTACATGGCATCTCTTCTCTAGCTGCAACACAAAAGGCCCACACCTGTGTAGCCTAGACTAGTTGAACCTGTTATGCCCATTTAAAAACTGCTCGAGTAATTCATCCGTACTAAACAGGCATGAAACAGATAACGAGTCAAGCACATTACTCCTATGCCATGCAGACACGTTCTTGGTTAAAGCAGGTCTTTTTAGCTATGGCTGTTGGTGTTTCACGTAATGTGGTAGCTCACGAGTATAAGCTAATGAGTAGGTGTGGGATGATAGTGTCACAAATTCAGGAATTGGTGATTCAGCGAGTTGTAAAGTAATGAGGATCTGCAGGGGAAGCCATTAAAACTATCGCATTAGGGCTGATGTCTTCCAGGTTTTTTCTCATTTCTTGCGTTTTTTTTAAGGTTTAATTTTTTTTTATTTTTGAGGAAATATGCTAAAAGGAACCTATAAAGGTAATTATTGTCATTGTAATGCAGTACACTTCTAGGATTTTTTTTGTTGGTATTCAAGTCAAATTTTAAATGTCTCTGCATACCCCCTTTAATTTACAAATTTCTCAAAATTGCTTTTCGCAGTCTATTTGGACATCATCTCACGGCCTACTCTTAGCTGCCCCCTACTTACATAAACTTGGCCATCTGGGACCAAATGATGCAGGCGAAATGGGCCACAGTGGGGAATGGTTGTGACATTTTCTTTACTTTTCTCATCGGCATGTGTCGAGTTGAAGGGAAAGGAGGGGCATTATTTTTTACCTCCATCTGTGTTAGTAAAACCAGCTTAAAAATTTGTGTCGTGGAAATGAGTGATGAAATACTAATCGTTAGTGCACCTTTTCTAGCCACAGCAAATACCTTTTCATTGTTCCTTTAATTGAGCTGAACTAGTTCATTCATTATCACAAAAATGTATGCAGCTTTGCTTTCATCTATTTGTTCCTTCTTTGTTGTGGTTTCCATGCAGCAGTTTTATAACAACTTCATTCCTTTCGTGCACAGACAAGGGTAGGATAATGAATGGCTCGTGACGACATGCATATGAAAAAAGCCAAAAGTGATTGAAATCAAGTAAAGCATATGGAAATTTTTATTATTGTTGTTTCACAGGATATTCAATGGAAAATTATTACTTTAATCTTTTTTACCTGAAAGATTACGGTGGAAGTAGGAGAGACGGCAACTATATGTAAATAGAGAGATCCAAAGCTACAGCAGTGGCTGTTAAACCTTGTTCGTCCAAGTATACTAATTCAGTTGTGCATAGCCGAATATTGAGATTGCTCACTAGGGTCACCCCCAACCAATGCGGCAATAGGTCTAATACCACAAGTGCCACTTGGAATGCGATTGAGTGGTGAGAGTAGCAGCTGTACCAAAACCCTTTAGTCCTCCTCTAGGAGCACCAAAGGGTTCTGTTAAAGGTTTACTGCAAGGAATTTGCAACTTTCTCTGAAATCGCTGAAATTGCATTCTGGAGATCAGTTATCAAAAGCTGTTTTGTGCACTGCTTTGAGATTATTGTACTGGCAAGTTATATTTTGTAGAAGATGGCTGTAAAAGTGTGAACTTTCCTTAGAACTAGTGCTAGGTAGATTTTAATGAGGAATTATATACAACTCTGAAAAGTTTTGTTAAGCAAAAGCTGTAAAGAACTGTATTAACACGATAAGTACAAACCATCTTCTCTTGGTCACGTGTCAGTGTATGTTGTGCCTCGAGGCTCCTGTATTGTGCTCTTTCTGTGATGGGTTCCTTGCGACATAGGCAAGTGGCTTTGCCTTATGAGTGACCTTAAAGCAACTCGCACTTCCTTTAGTTTTGCACTTGTACAATCAAGCACAAGAGACGAATTATAGGGTCATTCAGCACTACACATCTTGCATCTACAGTACACCTAATGTGGAAAGCCTGGGAGTGTTGCCAGCAATCTCTCTGTTATGCTTTTCTCACTCCGAATTTTTTTTTTATACTGTCCTCAACAGTTGAAAACGCAGCTGAGTTGATGCAGATAATTTTCGGATAATGATTGGGTTTGTCCGCACATTCACGAAGCATGCTTGGGTAGAAATACAGAAAAATACCGAGTTCTCACTATACACTAACTATCTTAAACGTAGTGGCGAACTGATTGTAATCTTCATTTATCGGAATTTGTTTTTGGCAGAATCACAAAGTGGCGGAAATATGTGTAGGTGGTTTCTTCACATTCACATTCAACAGACTAACAGACCAAAATGTGTCATAAATTATGATGGAAATGGCAAGCTCTTGCCTTGCAATTGAGGACAGCAGTACAGGAAGCAAAAGGATTTATTTATCACTGAAAATCTTATCAAATGAGCTAGAGTGTTACATTGCTGTGAAGCCTTGCCGTTACCGGTGCATCCCACCATATGGCCACATCTCGGTGAAGTATTAGAGTGCACATGATTTTTTCTTTTTCTTTCACGAGTGTTCATGTTCTATTTTAGTTTATGCACTCTCTGGCCATCACTCTGCTGATTATAAATGCTCCCTTCACTTCGCCAGTGAAGTGCGTCTAGCTTCTGTCACTCAGTGGAACCACAATGTTTTGCATTTCTTGGCTGCAATGGCGACCACGGTCATTTAATGCTTGCATAGACTTAGGCATTTGTCAAAGTGCCATAACGTCTGGGTGCGGGAACTCATATATATATTATTCTCTTCTGTAAAAAAAAATGAATGTCTGGCAGCAGAGCTTTCTTTTTATATTAGCTTTCAATACATCCTTTTTGCCCGCCTGTGATTGACATTTTGCTCATTTATCATGGTTTCCAGCTTCTTCATACAAACAAAAGACCAGTAACATCAACTGATGAAAATATTCTTGGTAAAAACTTTTCTACAGCATTTCTAACAAAAATTTCATGGAATGATTACCTTAGAAGTATGTTTTTCATTGTGCCGAAAAGATTAGGTGTTTAAACTTTTGTAAGGTGTGAGAAATGTACTCATTTTGCAAAGCCATTGTTGTTGCACGTTGCAGCCATAAAAAGTTTGCAATCTGCAGTTCTCGTAGGACGTAAATTCACTAAGGTGTAAACAAAAAAAATGAGAGATATAAATAGCTGAGGAGGAAAAACTCGAAAGCCCATCATATTCTCCACTGTAGCCATAGAAAAAAAGTCTAGCTCTTCCGCACGATGACACAGCTAGGCAGCTCCGAATGGCTTTATTAACCACTGGCTGTTTGTGTCACAGGAACACTTTTGTTCCTAATACAGTGTGCATTAAAAAACGTTTTGCTTTTTGTCCTGTAACTCATTACATGATGGAACTGAAAGAATTTACATTTAAAATAACGCTTAGAAATGAGCTCAGTCCTACTTCACACATTTTGATTCAGTTTTCACTGGTGGCAGCACGCTAACTGTGACTGGTGCATCTGTTGACTAAACTATCAGTGAACAGCAGTTGATGATTTTTTTATTCTAGGAAGCGTTCAATGGCACAAGGTTGGTACTGTGGGGGGCGCGAGGTAAACCAGCAACTTTTGATGTACAGACTGATGTACAGACGTCAGCAAGTCTGCCCGGAGTGCTCGAACACCAACCTTTCGCACAAAGAAAATGAAATTTTTGAGCAGGGGCCCAATTCTAGGAACAATGATGGCACTATACTGAAGGTGCATAGGCATACTACTTGCACTGACAGCTACACTTTACCACTAATAGAGCAGCCCAGACAAAATTTCACTTTGTTCGCTCCGCAGCACACCTCTCCAGCATTGTAGACGTGCCGACGACTGCACTAGTGGTGAAAGTGTGTTGCTATTGCTAGGGGGAAGGACTATACAACCAAGGCACAGCAAAAGCCAAATATTATAGTGATTGTGTTCAGCCATTTCGCTGCTAATATGTTATTATTATGCTATTATGAATCAAACCACATAAGAATACCCAAGTACAGATGCAGATCTGCTAAGCGAACTCTGAAGCAGATATCTCAATACCGGTAGCAACCCCAATGCTACCTATGAGTACAAAGGGGTTCCTAATGAAGACTTCGACAGAGAGATCGCGGAAGCGGAAATTTGGGCCGCAATTCGCCATTTACATACTACCTCTCAGCAATTAACGACTTAATGAATGAATATTGGAACAAAGGTGAACTTTCGCAGATGTGGAAACACGTGAAGGTTGTCTTTATTCCTAAACACAAAAAGAAACTAAGCATAGAGAACTTAAGGCCCATCTCTCTTACGTCGTGCTTAGGTAAACTTATGGAACATGTTATTCTAAATAGGCTTTAGAACTACGCAGAAGAGAATGACCTTCTGCCCAGCTCAATGATTGGCTTCAAAACTCAACTCTCTACTCGGGACGTAATGCTTCAGTTGCATGCAGAAGTGATAGATCCCCCTAACAAAACCAGAACCAAAGCAATTTTTGCCTTGGATCTGGAAAAAGCCTTCGACAATGTCTCTCATGAAGCCATTCTCCAAACCCTCGCCAACATAAACGCAGGGAACAAAACCTTTAATTACATTCCTTCCTTTCTCTCGGGAAGGACTGCGGGCAGAGCTAAGTATCGCAGGACTTGCATTGGACAAAATAGCAATAGGAGACAGAGGAACCCCGCAAGGGTCAGTCCTCTCTCCCTTCTTGTTCAACCTAGCAATGATAGGTCTGCCTCCCAAACTTGAAGAAATCCAAAATCTTCAACACTCCCTATATGCTGACGATGTCACCTTGTGGGTAGCAAAAGGTTCGGACACTCACATAGAGGAAACGCTTCAAGAAGCAGTGAATGTAGTCCAGTCATAAACTAACCTGATTGGGCTGAAATGCTCACAACATAAGTCTGAACTACTAGCAGTGAGAAGGAAAACGCAAGACAAAGTAGAGATAAAAGTCTGCCTGCACGGACTACCCATACCCACAGTCGATACTATTACAGTGCTCGGGCTCTACATCGAGAGCAATAGGAAGAGCAATGTTACTATCAACAGGCTGGAAATGACTGTGCGATAAATCACTAGACTGATACACAGAGTAACGGCAAGAAAGAGGCTGACATTTGTCGTCTTATCCATGCCTTTGTACTAAGTCGATTCACATACTCTGTCCCTTATCTCCGCCTCATTCAATCTGACGAGGAGAAATTAGACACTCATTAGAAGCACCTACAAGGCTGGGCTAGGTCTACCCAGAAACACTGCAACCGAAAAACTTCTCTCACTTGGGATACACAACAATGTAGAGGAGCTGATTGCAGCTACAAAGACTAACAAACTCTAAAGCAGGCAGACAAATTCTCAACCGCATGAGAATTAATGCCGAACCACTAGGACCACTACCAAGAGGAGCTGGCGACAAAATTATCTCCAAACCTGTGCCCAAAAACATGCATCCCTCCTTCCATGAAGGCAGGAGGAAAGCTAGAGCTAGGGCCCTAAACAGAAAATACCGAAATCACGATGGGGTGGTGTATACCGACGCCTTGGATTACTATATGGCTGACGGTGCCGTTGCTATCTTTGTAATTAAGCAGTACAGTAAGTAAATGCGTATCAGCTGCTTCGGTCAAAGTCCGCTACTCGGACCAGGAGGAAGAAGCCGCAATCGCTTTAGCCATCGCTACAGCAGATGCGGACATAATTGTCACTGATTCAAATACTGCCAGAAACAACCTCGCGGATATCAGACTCGACAGAGAGATAGAACTCGTATGGACACCTGCCCACTCAGAGTACCGAGGCAATGAGGCTGCTCATCAACACGCTCGAGGTTTTGTCGGCCGAGCTGTGAGACCTAATGCCGAGGAACTTGAAATGGAAGAATTGCTCACATACAGCGACCTACAGCGACATACCCCTGCCAGCATTTTAGTTCATTGGGACAGTTTGCCCATATGATAACAGTAGCAACTAGTGCAGCTCCCTCATGACTGCATGGGCAGCAAGAGCGCAAGTATGCTGCAAGGGAATACACTGTCAAGGTTAAAACATGCCAAAGTTAATACTTTTCTTGCTTCGTGCACACTGACTACAAATGAATTACTTCTCCTCTATGTGAAAACAGTAATAGACTTTGTTTCATGCATTTTGCCTCGCTTAACTGATCAGTATTAGACACATACCTTCACCAGACATTGCACTTCGGGCTGGTAGCAGAAATAAATGGATTAATATATTGTACCAATAAATTATTATTAAACATTTACCACTTTGTTCGCAAGAAAAAAAAAACATTTTTGCAAATGTGTGTAACATGCAAGGCTGATTTTGTTAATGCCCACATCACATTGACACAGATAATGTAACATAGTGTGTACCAGTGAAAAAAGTGATTTCTAGTCTGTGTTAGTGCTAGGCTTTGTTTCTGCTGCTGTCTGCAATCAACAAACTATACTTCTAAGGATTGCATTTGCAAAAGAAAATAGTACTCATATTAAGACATGCTAGGCCGAGGACCTGGGTTCAGTTCCAGCCATAGTGGTCGTTACATATCAATGAAGGTGAAATGCAAGACACACTTGCAATGTCAGTGCACACGAAGAACCTCAAATCAATGGCATTAATGCAGAGCTGTCCACTATGACGTCTCTTATAGGCAGTTTTTCTTTATCACTTATGGAAGTTAAACACCATATCCCACACCGAAGGAGGAACAACACTTTCTTTACTGACCAAATAAGTGAAAAAGAAACGAAACTTGCGATTGCCCTGGCCTTTAACCCTGATGTTGAAGGAAAGAAAGTGTATTCAGAGGCAGCAGCTGGTGGTGGCAATTTCCACCTGAGCATGGATATTCAATGAATGCTTGTTTTAATCTGAAAGTAAATCTCTAGAAGGAAAATTGTTGAAGTGCGACTTCTGCAGGTTTCGTTGATGCTATATTGCCATTTATGACACTGTGAACACCCTTTCACTCTTATCTACTACCCTGCGAAACTAAGAAGCAAACAAGATAGCTTTGAACAGTGCCACATTGCTGCAATACCTAAGCAACAGCTGCACGAGCTGTTTAAAGCCACTTGCAAAATACACAAATCATTTTCACTACATGCACGGCGGAAGGTGTTTGCACGCAGTAGAGGCACTCAGAAAAGTAATGTATCAGCTTTTGGGGTTGAAACACAGCTACGGACGATCGCCTTTTTTTTTTTTTTTAAAAAGCAGGCCTTTGCTTCACCGGACGGTTTAGGTGGGGTTCTCACCGAAATACAAAGCGTGCGATAGCATTTCGGAGCCGATTTGCATGTTAACGATATGTAACACAAACCTGCACAGAGAGCCACGACGGGTTTCATGACGCGGCCGTGCACCAGCGATCGAAAACGTGCACAAATAAACGGCATTTAATTGATTCGTGGCAAGACTAGCCACTAGAGCACTAGCCTCATGCAGTCTTTGGGGTAGTCTCGCGGCACATCACGCACGCACATCCAACGGCTAGCAGCAACGTTACTAGAACAAACTCTAGCAGTCAGCACAAGGGATCTTGCGGAAATACAAGGCTTGCGTTCCCTCATAAAATAGATCGCATTTCGGGGCCGATTTGCATGTAAGCGGTATGTAAACAAACCTGCGTCTGAGCCACGATCGGGTTTCGTGGAACGGCCGAGCGCCAGCGATTGAATCAATGCACAAATCGCATTTAGTTCATCCGAGCAAGACAAGACGACTAGCCTCATGCGGTCTTTGGAGAAGACTCGCGGCACAAGCATAGCACAAGAGCGCGCACACACATCCACGCGACAACGCGCATCGCACGCTGCCACAACAACACGAGCGCCGAGGCCCATGCCTTGAGTCGCTAGCGTGGAACGGGGGTGCCGGCCGCAGCTCGTAACAGCCAGCCGAAGGCCTCTTCTCCCTCTCCATCTTCGTTTTCCCCCTCGCGCCGCATCCGTTTGTTGGGATCGGATATACGCGTACGGGGGCGCGGGAAGCTGGGTAGCGCCGCAAATGCCGTTGCCTCGCAGCCGGCGACGCTTTTCAAAATGCTATCTGTCTATTTCTGCTGTCAAAAGAGCAACAAAGCTAAGGACGAACACTTTCTTTTGTGCTAGCGCCAAAAGTGCTCTTTAGAGCGGTAAAACTTTGCTCACCGAACACACCTCATGGTATGCTACGGAAAAAGTCTGCCCGCGGTCTTTTGGCCACTTCAGCATCCAAGGGGCCGCGGTTTTCTGACATATCGCAAAGCATAAAAAAAAAAAAAACATCATTTTGTGTAGATTACATCACGAGTGACACCAGCGCGATACGTACGGTTCCGACCGGGCGCTTCCATACCTTCACTTTTTCGGACCTGTGCCGTCGTTTTTTACAAGTGCAGGTTATGATCATGCAGATTTTTTTACTATGCTGGCTGCCGAGGACTGGTGCTGTTGCGTTCCAAGCCACCTTTTCCTTCCGAAAGTAGGGGACGCAATTAAGGAACCGTTTTGAGAACTGTGTCGTCGAATAATTTTCACTTCTGCATCCTTGGCGAAGCTCGTTTTGTTTCTTAAGCCCAGAATATTTTGTATGCATTGCTATTCCATCACATCGCAATAAATGTTTTATAACCATTCCTCATCTTCGTGCTGTGTTTTGGCTGTAGGGGCCTTAATAGAATGGGGAGGGGGGGGGGGGGGGGGAGGGGGGCTGCAGTGAAACTTGGCTCCCCCTTATGCAGAACCCTGCGCACGCCTGTGACTGAGAGCTCTGCTTTTAAAGAGAAATGCAATTTCCATTTATTACGGTAACAAGCTGGCTTTTCATTTTGTGGTTGGGGTCCTGCACTGGGTGAAGTGAAAGGGCAGGCCTCGCAGGATCTGCAGGTTGACAGAAATAGGACTGCTGTAATTCTTTCAATTCGCCATTTTATTAGTGTAGCACCGGATTAATATCCAGCTACAATTGCTTTCGCATATTAAAGATGTTAAAACTTCAGGTCATATATATAGTTCAGCATACTTTTAACCTTTTGTTTGTTTGTTTTTTTAGACCGAAACAATAGACCCTGGTTATATCTTATTTTCATTTTCATAACCCGCTGCACTATATTCGGCCTGAATTGAGGTCTTTTCATAAGCCTCCAAGTCCTGCAGGTTGCTATGCATACTTTTCTGAGCGATGCCAATGCTCTGATGCAATTTATCCCTCACTTATTCCGATATACATGACAAACGTACACCATCTGTAGTCATTGTTAACCTCTATATAGAAGAATGTGCATTGTATAAACATCTTCTGTTGTAGTTGGCCGCTGGGGCCTAGCGATCTGCTCCAGCTGGGCCGCTTCCTGCCGCCTGCGCACAGAAGAGGGACATATTCTCTGGTGAGGCAGACAAAAGTAAAGAAAAAAGTGCCTCTGCCCGTGCCTCTTAGTATAACGGGCTTACAGAAGAGGGACAGTAGAAACAATTAAAAAAAAAAAAAAAAATTGGCAATAGTTTAGCTCTGGTTAAACCTGGTAAGTTGCGCAAGCAATACTCCTTGTAAAACTGCATAGCAACTGATTTATTTGCCCTCTTTGCCACGACCACCCCTTCTTTTTCTTTAATACCCATTCCCCGCGTGGTGCAACGGCGGTGATTCCCTCAATAGAGGAGACAGTTGAAAGCACCACGTTACCCCCCTTTCTCCCATCCCAAACTAGAACATCAATCCTCCTCCTCCGACGTGAACTCCTATTTCTCTTTCCACTTTCGCCCCTGTTAGCGATCGTCTCTTATTGCGTATTTTATTACTGCGCAATTCCTTACCCTGCGCGGCGGCCGTCCGCCCCTTGGACCCTGTGTGATGCGTCCCGACCATCGCTTTGGCGCCCGTGCCTGAATTTCGACGCGCGCATGCAAGATCAGACCTTGCTTGCATCGTATAGGGTGAGAGAGTGCGATGGAGTGCGAAGTGCGAGAGGACGGGATAGAGCGGTGCGCCAGCTTTCGTTCTAAAGCTAACGCTCCCCCATTCCTCGCTTCCGTTACGGCGCGGTTTCGGGGTCGACACAGGTGCAGCTGCGGCTTAAAGTCAAGCGTGGCGTCTGCCGGGTATACGCGACGGCTCGAAACCTGGCGCAGTATTGCTTACGCAATATATATAAAAAAAAAGAAAAACTCGCGGGGATACACAAACGCGCTAAACTTAGCAGAAACAACTACAAATTTAAGTGCTGGCTGTGTATTGGCCGATAGCAATCCAATCCGAAGCCGACAGTACCGCTTCTTCTAGGTCAGCGGTCGGCTCTTACCATCGTGTGATCATGTGGTTAGCCTTTGCGAGGAACAGTCGGCGCCCGTTTGTGATTGCGAACTCGCTGCGTTCATCGGAAGTCTCCGACGGCGTAACTTCAGGCGACGGTAATATCCGGCTTTCAATTTTGCTCAACCAGTCTGTTTACTAATTCGAAGTGTCTAAAGGTACGTCCGACGTATCCATTCGATTCTCGTAAA
>JAJIZL010048882.1:3562-14911 GCA_023969395.1 Amblyomma maculatum
ATTATTATTATTATTATTATTATTATTATTATTATTATTATTATTATGTAGCCCCCCTGCCCCAGCCCCACCAGGGGAGACCTAAATTGTGCGATAAGGCGATATAAGCCATTATAGCGCGATGGATCGTAGCCATCCACTACAGCACTTCTGTCTCCCTCTCTTGTTTCACTCTCATCTTTCTCCCTTTCTTTACGGCGTGGTACATGTGCCCGCGGAGAATTGTGACAGATACGGCGCCTTTTCTTTCTTGTAAATCAATTTGAAACGCCAATGATACTTGTTGTAAAACGCATCAAAGTTCACCGGCGTTCTATAATTCGTTTGCAGGAAAGGAAAGGCGCAGTATCTGTCACTCGCGGAATCCCACTATCATCCTCACGGTAGACAAGGAGAATTATGATCAGCGCTTCACTAATGGCTCTGAAGGGTCTACTAGAGCCTTGTGACGAGGCTAGTCTAACGCTAGCTGACTGAGCATGACATTCATTCATGTATATTGCCTTGTGTGTCTTTTTCATGTTTTGATCGGAGTTTCGTGTTATGTCGTATGCCAAAGCCAGGCAATAAAGAAAAAAAAGAATCCTTGGCGGGGCACAGTTGGTTAAAGCGCTTGGCTGGGGATTCAAGGGATTGAGATTCGATTCCCGGTTGAGTCAAGGTTTATTTATTTTTATGGTGCGCTGTCGAAAGTGGAACACCCTCTGCCGACAGCTCCTGCTGACAACGATGAGGCATTAAAGGCTTTCGCCTTAAAACGGAGTCAGTGACCACTTTACCATTTGGGGGACGGGGCAGAACAGTACGGTATATCATAACTGCTGGTGGCCTGAACAGTACCTCGACCAGAGGCCGACTGAAGCCTTGGTGCGGAGAACATCGAGGAACGCAACATCGTGCAACGCACGTCATAATTTCTCCTTGTCTACCGTGAAGATGATAGTAGCGATGACAGTGGCGTTGCAGTTAGTGATAATGACAATGATGACATTAGCAATGATAATGACGGTGCATTTAGCTGATAATGATAATATTGAGAGCAAACGTGATGCACTGTGTGCACCAGCAACGCTTAGGCTTTCGCATTTCTGCAGATTCCGCAGTGCTCTCCGCATTTTTTTAGAAGCTTGGACAGAATGTGTAGTGGTTTGAAATTAAATTAAATTTATTTCAGCAGAAATTGGGGTACATGTACTAGAGAGTTTTTGTTGTTACAAATCCATCTTGAACGATTCCAAGAACTCCTGCGCAAACGGCCGGCATGCATAATCCCGGCATGCTTGCAACTGGCCGAGGACAGACAACAAAATTGACTACACAGTTGACTCCGATAACCGGCTGCGATGAGCTGCCATTAAATAAAACAGCTCCAAGACTATACAGAAGAGAACTCTGCGTGCAGACGTCTTCGTCGGCGGCGTAACGTCCCAACGACCATCGATGACGTCAATCTCCTCGCTCGCCGCAGCGAGTAACTGATTGGCCTTGCGTTCGGACGTCTTTCTCAGCGACGAGAAGCGTCGGAATCCCCGAGGGGACCTTGCAACCAATATATCCCCAAAACCTTCAGGGGCCACAAAGGACAGGACACTCGCCCGCGCCTGAACCCAATTTCGGTTTGAACTCTCTGCGAAGACCTCCTTTACAGCTCCTGGCGGGCACGGAAAGCAGTAAAAAGCAGTCTTTTGCTGGTTTCTTAAAAGAAAAGAAGAAGTCTATTTTCTTTTTTGTTTTTCTGGTCGGCCGTAGGTAGTTGCCACGTAGACGTGAGCGTTGGTTTGTTTCTTTGCAGAGCTTACCCGTAAACAGGTGAAGCCAGCTCAAAATAAGAGGAAAACGATAAAGTGAACCGGGAGAGACGGGGTTTCGCTTTGAAAAGAAAGAAACAAGCGCGAAGGCTGAGGGCTCAAGGTGTCGGGCGCGGCGTTGTGCGCGCACGCGACGTTTATATTGGCTGCCGGCTCACCAGCGGCCAAGGCGGCGCTAGCGTGAAACCGGGCCGCACCAAATCCTGGCCGGGCGGAGCGGCCCTTTTGTTGGCGCCTATATTAATGTCAGCATGAGCGGCCCGTCGGTCGACGCGCTGCCCTAATGAAAAGTGTCAGGGCCGCTGCTTGCCGCCTCTCTTTCCCTATGATAGATGCTGAGGCTGTGATGGAGAAAGGGAGGGAGCCAGGTTTTGCACGCGTCTCGTGAAAAGGGGCTAAACGCTCTTTCGGAGCGGCTACGTCCGCTTGGCTCCGTCAGTTTTCCAACACTCTCTCCTATCATTTCGGGTAAATTTCGGGTTCGGAAAAGGTTTTGTTCTCTCGTTACAAGGGCAGTTCAGAAAGTAAGACAAGACGGACTTTATCCATCGTATTCCAGCTATCGACGTAATTTCCGTCCGCAGCCGTATATATAGGCAATCGCAGGTAAATGCACTCGTGGGAGCATAGTCAGGTGTGTAAGGGCGTAATGTTGTCAGCTTTCTGCATTTAAAGTGTGCCCTGGGAAAATAAATAAATATTCAGACTTTTTAGGGAACACGGTGCGAAGTCATGTAAGGGAAACAAGTATGGGTTTACTGACTTGTATCAAAATAAGCAGCTGTCACTGGTCGGCAAAGCACGCTCATCACCGGCAATAATTTGCTGTTTACGTGTCTCATTTAGGCCTATCACTACACTCGACTTTAGCATCCTTTAACCTAACCGAGAAAGCATGTATATGACTCTGAGTGTGCTGTGTGGATAATATCGAAATGCATGATTGCGACTAGTGAGATCTGACGCAGATTTCTTCTATGCCGGCATCAACACGCTATGGCGCTTGATTGAACATTTGTACAATGACTACGTAGAGTACAATGTGTACCAATGGCTTACTTTGTGCTAACGCACATACAAAAATTGTATGAACTCGAGCTCTCGTTACCACATTTGGAACCAGCCTTTTATTTTATTGCTCGCTTAAAACGAATTCGGCGGACACAGAGAGGGGTCTAATCTAAGTGCAGGCTTTTAAATGGTTTTCTTTTCTGTACTGCTAGGTCTCACGAGAGATCAAAAACATTTCAGGCCCATTAACGAAACTTTTGCACAAGCCAGTAGAAAAACTTTTCTCGGAAAAATCTGGATGCAGTCGATATATGTTCGCAGTCTTAAAAAAAAAATGTAAAAGGGACGTTGATGATCAAGTTGAAGTTGGCCTGCACCATTAGAATGGGGAAGTGTGACAGTTCTGAGCATACCTGATTTCAAGAATAACTTATGGGGCGAAAAAAAAAAGAAGAAAAAAAGCAGAGAAAAGGCATTCTGATTGCTTGCTCCGTTGTTTCCAATATAATCACTTTCTGATTAAAAAAGAGCGCATTTCAACGAAGAAAACATTTTTATAAGCGGCAAGCGGCAATGCGCCGCCCAGGGGCACGTTAAGATACACTGATGCCAAATAGTTTTAGTTTTGGAACGGATCTTGGACACTACAGGCTATATATAATGTGTGCACATCCCCGCGATGGTCACAAAATGTTTCTGCCCTATAGATATTCCGATCACCGCGGGAATAAAAAGAAGAAAAGAACTTTTTATAGCCAATTTTCTCCTTGCGCAATGAATATTACATCAACATTGGGAAAGAGCCAGAAAATTTGACTTCAGCTACGAATAAAAATTGGTTGGAGGTGACCGCAGTGTGTTCGTATTTTTATAGACGCGGCTTATGGGCCGTAAAATACAGATAAAACATGAAAACAAATTACGAAATTAGAATGCAGATATTTCCTGACGCAGTTTTCGTGCTCTTCTTATGGGCTGTGCTCCTATTAATTGCACATCTCTTACATAGAGCACACACTCGAGGAGTGCCTACTTCTTTAGCCCACCCAAACTGCATTCTTATAGATGAGGTGGAAAGCGTCGGAGTATTTGTTTGACACCTTCCGACCAAGAGCGTTTTGGGCAGACTTTCCGCGTGCTCCACTTAGCTGCCACGCTGCACGGAGCATGCACACAAAGCTTTGCCGGCTTCTCATCGACTGCGCTGAAGCCCTGGGTGCTCGGAGCGGATCCCTCTTTCGGCTGAGCGCAAGAGGGAAAGGGGGAGGCGGTCCTCCTATAATGCCGGGGTGTCCTTTCTCATTACGCTCTCGTTACGCCCGTCACGGAGGCCGCGGCAGTGAGCAGGTGCAATTTGCGCTCGGCTGCGAATCAGCGCCGCCTTTATTGGCTGTTCTATCACGGTATATTGCCTGCGCGGGGGGCCCGGCTACACGGGCTGACAACATAGGGGAGAACCACCGTGGGGAGAAAGACACCTTCGATCGAAGCGCCGCCGCTGCTGCTGCTGCTATGAATACGCCCTTCCACCCCTTCTTCTGGCGCCGTTTGTACGTTCCCTGTGCTGTCGCTCCATTTTCGCCTCATTGGTGTTTTCTTCTTCCTTGCTCTTTCTTTTTCGCTCTCCCGTTTCCTTCTCTGCCGCCGCCGCGCAGAGCTTAGCGACTCTCCCCAAGGCGCTTGCGTACATAGGTTGGCTTTCCTAGCAAAGCTCAGGGTGTTGCAGGAGCAGCTTCGTCTTGGCCCTCGTTTATTCTTCGTTTGCTGCCTTGCTTTGCCACCCGAAGTCTCGGCTTGACGAGCATTTCGGCAAGTGGATGTCGACGCGCTGGTTGCCAGTGGAGACCGAACCACAGCGCTGGTCTGCTCAGCAACTATAGCGGCGAATGCCGAAGTGTGCGATAAGGTTAACCATTTGATTCATCAAACACTCGTCGCAGTGGTTCAATAAACGTTACATAGATCGTGCTTCTGGTTTCGCCAAACAATTTGGCTTAAGTTCCGCAGTTCTACCTGCTTTATTCCAGCGGGTCGTACTTTGGTCCAAGCAGCTGTTGGCTGCTTGACTCAAAAATAATGCTAACATCGCGTGAGGTGAGCTGTTCTCTTCCATTTTTCTTTCACAGGTTTCCCCCATAGTGTTCAGCTGTCGTTAAGTCGACTTCTTTTACTGACCTTCATTACACTTATTGATTTTTTTTGGTCTTCTATCCGAAACTTCATGTTGTAGTTTCATACGGGCTCCTATAGCGTCTCCCTTGTTCACTGCATATATTGTGCCGACAGCGAGACTGATTCGAGCTGGCTAAACTGTAAGAAGAAATTTTCAGAATTTTTTTTTATTAGCATTGAGCAGGTATGTTTCGAACACACTTTTCCGAACACTCCAGTTCGAAACGGTGTTGTTGTGTGTCTGTACGCGTATCTCATCAGCGATGAGCGCGCACGAGCAGACCAGCACATTTTATGGCATGAATGCAGCCTGCTCGAGAATGGGTCTTTATTAATTATGCAAGTCATCTTTGTAATATTTCGCAGACGCATGTATGCCGTGAAAAGAAATATGCTAAAGTGCGTATTAAAACGTGTTCCTCAATTTCATGTCTATCTGTTTCATGTCGTTTCTATATATACTCTTACAATCTGAAATAACTTGCCTTGCCTTTGGGAGTATCCCTGTTGAGGAAGGTCTTGAATTTTAGCTGTAGACAGTGGGCTGTACTGGAATTTGTGCTTTCTGCAGGAATCAAGCTGTTTTCGTCACTGTGTGAGCTTTTTTTTTTTTTTTTTTTTGTTCAATGCAACAACAAAAGTATTTTAACTAAGCTATCATCGCCCACAATGCGCTTATCACACTACAACTAATCTAATGTTATTCGACTGCAAGTCAGAAGAAACTACATTAAGAGCTGCTTCACAAAGCCAAGCAGCACATTTTGCAGTATACCTTCCCCTTTATCACTGTCGATTTGGTGAAGCATCTTCATCAAATTGTTGCGTTCCCCCCTAACGGCGAAGTTTTAAAACAAGATATTGGTATAGTCTACAGTGTTTTGTACGGTCGAACTCGTCAGAATTGTTCCTGCGACTATTTCTATGCAGTTTGCTCATATTTCTTACGATTAGCAGCCAACTTAACGAGAACTGTTGAGAGAAATGGACGCAAACGGTGTTATAGCAACAGACAGTCGCCTGTAGTGACGCATTTCGTATATATACGATCATAAAGCATCATGCCGTGCTCACGAACACAGAACACTATAGGCGTGGTTATGCGTGCGGTACAAATGGGAACGGAAGACAGTGACGTAGCTCTTTTATAAGCACATACGACGAGCAGGAGGAAAAATAAAATGAAATAATCGTCTGTTAAAACGAAACATGAACCTTTGATAACAATCGATGCCTGCTCATAAAGATCTATGTCAGATGAGCGCAGGGACAGGGAAGAGTCAGGGCCATTTTTTCCGAGTCGTATACATATATACTGCACAGAGGCTCGGCGCTCGCCCGGAAAACAGAGGCGTGCGCACGTCATATCTATCTATACAAGCGCGAGAGGCCCGTTCGAATGGACGGAGATCACTTTGCGCGGACGAGAACAACGAAAACGACCGGCGCGAATCTTCTTTAGTTCACGCGAGCAGAAAGTTCACTGGTTTCGGAGGAACCGGAAAGCGCATATATAGGAGGCACACGCGTCGGACAAAGAAGAAAGGATGGGCCCCATTTCGCACGGCGTGTAGAGTTATACGGCCAGCCCTTGCTTGTAACCCTCGTCGAAGTTGCGTCGTGAGAGACAGGGACACATGCAAATCGGCCTCTTTAGTCTCGAGCCATTTGACGTGCGCGCACACATGCGCGGACGAGGATGAGACCCTTATCGGCTCCTTGATCTACTGGCGCGCCTCGTTTATATATACAGCGCACGAGGTCAGCCCCGCTTGTATCGCAACGAGCTTTATCGGCCTTTGATTTGTGTCCTCCGACAAAATGGCGAAGCGCAGTTTCGGGAAACGCACCTCGCTGTCCCGGCGCGTCCACTTTCCCCATACAGCGAGATCATAATCTCGACCCCGGACGTCCCTTCCATGCGCCGTTTCGCTTCGGTCGTTAATAAACGGGGCTCGCTCTCCAAGAAAAGCGAGTCCGAGACAATGGCTCCAGGAGGAGGGTGGGGCCTAATAGGGTTGCGGCCATGACGAAACGCCGTGCGAAGCGTGATTGGCTCTCTCACTCTACTCTGTGATGGCGCAACTGCTCTTTCCATGAGCTGTTTGAGCTCGAGACGCTAACGCGTTCGGGCGTACATGGTGGGAAGGATTTTCTCCTTGCCGATAGCCCATCTGCAAGCCACTTCCCCTTTACCACTTCCCCTTTACCACTTCCCCTCTACGTTCGGTCGATACGTGAGTGAATGAGGGCGTCTATATAGCATCGCGGAGAAAATGGCATGCGATAAGGGAGACGGGGAGCAGTCACTGCGCTTGGTAGATGCGCTGTCGACCCGGGAACAGGCTGCTTTGCGTGTATAGACGAAAAATATCTCAACAAGCTCATTTTGATGTTTCAGACGATAGCGCGAATTAAGTCCTATAAGCACTGAAATATTGCAAAAAATGTGACAGTATTTAATTTTTTTTTTGCGCGCGCGCATTGCGTTTAAACACAGTTATGTGCATAATATGAGAGTTTTGCATGTTAAAGAAGCACGGACACCGTTTTTGGTTCTTCTCCTTGTGATACGAGATTACATGGATCACCGTGCGCTTTCTAGTCTTATTTTATCATCAATATCGGTTTTGTTTTCAACAGCCGAACGATAATTCTATGACGTGAAACAGGAGGTCGTGTGAGGGACAAGAAAAAACTGCATGCGATGCAATCACTGTGTCTTCCCATGTTGTGATTTCTGTTCACGAAGCAGGCTGGCTTTAGCGTTGTGGTGTATTAAAGCGGCGAAGGAGCCCTTATATAACTCCTTTTGCATCCCTCACGTGACCTAGTCTCCATTTTGACGTTAAAGCCATCGCCAGGCTGTTGAAACTGATACAGGCGAGAAAAGAAATTTGATTAAAATTATTTAGCGTCGTACGTACAGGCAAATAGCTCGTGCTTACGCACCAACAAAGCAAACAACTCGCAACCAAAAGTTATATGTGTGCACTCTATTTTTTTTTTCCATCGGGCGTTGTTTTTTATAGTGCACGCAACAAAAATGAGATTAGTTGCGCGGGAAAGGAATGTCCACGAACTCTTTATTACTGTGTCGAGACATGAAAAACTGACACGGGTGTACTTAAATCGGTTATGCTTTTTCTACATACCGTTTCCTACCTAAACAAAGCGCCAAATCACCTCCGTTATCGACGGCTCGCGACTTCTCACGAAACACGGGAAGCTACGGGCATGGTGAAAAGCTGGACGTTATCTCCTGTTGGCAAATTTCTTTTTGCTCCAAGATATAAACAAAACAGCGTTGCAAAAAAAAAAAAGAGTAATCCCGCCCTTATCGACGGCAGATAGATGCATGTACTGCGTAATTGAATTCCTGTCCTCTCGCGTGTGGATTGCTCGATAGGGGATGCCAGAGGAGGCTATGGCAATTTGTTCTTGTCTAAAGTCAGCCTACAAGGCACGATAGACCACTATCTAGCACAAGATCACTGTACTTAGCTACACGGCTTGACTGAACGAGAGCCAACCATCGCCGGAGGGCATGTCCGCGCTCAAAAGATAGGGACAAGTTTTTCCACAGTTTTTTTACGCGCTGGCCTATGTACGCGGAATCCTTCACGCGTCCTCTCGCGGGGGTTCTGTTTTGGGCCCCCATGCCATCTACACGAGGCACAAAGTCAAACAGCTCTGCTCATGTACGACCTGAGAGGGACGACCCCCTACATCAAAGGAGCCGACGAGTTGATTGTCTTCCTCGTCAAGAAAAACGAAAGAAAGCAACAGAGGGGCTGGGTATACATGCAGAAAGCACTGACAAGAAAAAAAGGGGGAGAAATTAGAAGAAAAAATACGACAGCTTTTAGAAAGCACGCTGCTTGTCTTCAGTAGCTAGAAGGAGAGCTTTTATTGGAGAGGACACGGGGAAGGAACTCTTGACAGAGGGTGGATCTTCCTCTAACACCCTGTATTCTATATTCAGGCGACGCTTTCTCACGAACAAAAGTCTATAGAACATCTATACCCCCAATCTCTATTCATTCGACCAGTACGCCCACAACCATGTAGGAACTAAATAGTTATGAGTGTCGAGGGGGAGGTACCGTTAGTCGGCGCCCATCAGAGCCTGAATATCGCGAATAAGAGTAGGATTTCCATACTGTTCCATACGTGATAGTACGAGATACGCAAAGGAATTCGAACAAGGCTAGAGGGGGAGCCTCACCTCCGCTATATCCAACGTTTCGACAAACGTCTGATCACGACGAAAATGAGTCCGCGTGTCGGAACGTTGGCTATCAGACGGAGGTCCTTTCTCAACATCTGTTCTGTTTACTTTAACTCTAATTGCGAACACGTGCATCTTCTGTGCCTCGTTCTACTCTGACAAACAAGTCAAGAAAATTGAGAGGACACTTGAGCTCTGCCTTTGAGGGTATGACGCGACAGCGCTAACACCTCCCGTCCGCGGTTTTTCTTGCGGATACTCTTTCCTCTACAGGTACATTTTTCCCTCGCTTGACTACTGATCTCTTAGTTTGCGCAATCTGTCAGTTAAAAAAAAAAATAGCAGACGACCTTGCGCCCGACAGATATAAACCTCGTCTAAGCTTCATATCCGTGCCAGCGTGGTTTATGGGTATAGGAACTCCAACCTTGTTAGCCAGTCCGGGGCACATGTTCGGGATTTCAGCACTTCAATAAACTGGCGCATATATATACTTTCGCAAAAGTACATGAGCGCTGGCCGCACCTCCAATATGAAGTGAGAATTCCGAGTTGGCCGCTCTTGCCAAATCATCCATGCCACATGCTCGCATGACGGGGCCCAACCTCAAAACATATCAGTCGCCGGCTATGCTAGCGGCGAGTTGGCGCCTGCATGCCAAAGCCATGTTCATGATTTTCCACTCATAACGCCGACGCCGCATTTTCTGGTGAACGGGCCCGGGCCTCTAATGCTGTCACATTGAAAGCAATGCCCATGGCTGAGTCGGGAATATAACAGATCTCTCGATTGTATGGAGCCAGCGCGCTATTGAAGCTGCCCACATCGACAGCACTCAGACAGAAGTACGCAAGGTGCTTGGAATGATGGCGCCACTGATCTGGAACAAATAGCGCCTCCACAAGGCCATGCCACACGAACTGTCCACGTTGCTCCGATCTTCCCGCACCACTTGCCACCTCATGTGTGTTACATTGGCGGCATAGAGACGTGAAACTAACTGCGTGTTCCTTTTTGATTGGTTTGTGGGGTTCTAACGTCCCAAAGAGACTGAGACTATGAGAGACGCTGTATAGTGGAGGATTCCGGAAATTTCGACCACCTGGGGTTCTTTAACCTCAGATGAACGAAATTTCCAGAGTCCTCTTTTTTGATTTTCAGCGAATTCGATTAAAAATAATTTAAGTAATGTGTAGCTTCTTTCGAGGCGGCAAGTTTTGTAGCACTAGTCTCCGACATTGTTGGAAAATGCATTACGCAATTGAAGAGTGTGGATTAACAGCGTGTGTACGTCTTGCGAAGGTCTTCGTATACGCATATGGCTCAAGCCCCGTAGCGCCCAACTCTGCATAGGAAGAAAAAATATAGATTAAGAACGTTAATTTTCCCAGGTAAACACAATAAATGATTTCCGATAAGGTACATACACATCTAATAACATACTGCAATATTGTTCGGCCAGGTCGCCTGGTGTCGCCTGATGTTCATGTCCAATTTCCAATAGTTGAGTGTTAAGACGTGCTGCAGTGCAGTGAAGATAATACAGACGAATGCATGGCTGTGTCGCCCGGTGGAATTGAGAACGTAAAACAAATTACCGATGATTACGTTACTTAATGCGAAATTTGAGCGCAGCTCATCAACTGTTTCACCTTTTCGATAGATTGAGGCAAAGGTTTCGAGCAAGACACGTATGCATACAATTACAGGCAACTTCTTTTAATTTTTCACGCGTATTCCTTCAAGAAACACTCCACTAACAGTTCTTGGCTGTCGTGAAAGAAGCTTTGTGGTCGGAGAAATGAAGAGAGCAATTAAGTTATCGGGAGGTTGCGGGAAGCAGGGCGTGGGCCCATAGGAACGTTGTGCGACGAACACATAGCAGCGACTGACTGATGCCGCTGACGCCGCTAGCGAAAGCATGGAATCGAGTGAGATCGGGACAAGCACCGTGATTCGCTGATAGCGAGCCGGCGTTCGGCAACCGGAGAGCACCCTCGCCACCACGCAGGAAGAGGGGGGGACCCGCTCCTCCTCTTTCTGCGTGGCGGTACCTGGGGATCTTTAACGTGCGCTGACATCGCACAGCACACGGACGCCTCTTCATTTCGCCTCCGTCGAAACGCA
>JAJIZL010048885.1:0-11468 GCA_023969395.1 Amblyomma maculatum
TTTGTTTAACCGTTCGTCTGGGGGTGATAGGCGGTACTTCACGCTGCCTTTGAGCAAGGGTTCACGTTGTGACTACTCCAAGGAAGGTCTCGTCGTCCAGATCAGCGTCAGCCATGTCGAGTGGCAATGGTGCGCTCGAGAGACAGTCTGCGCCGGGGAGCTTTTGGCCAGACTTGAATACCACGTTAACGTTGAACTCTAGGAGCCGCAAACTCCACCTGGCAAAGCTTCCAGAAGGGTTCTTGAGGTTCGTCAACAAGCACAGGGAATGATGGAAGCTGACAAGCCTGAACGGTCGTCCGTACAGGTACGGTCTGAATTTACAGAGTGCCCAAACCACCGCGAGACATTCTTTTTCCGTTGTCGAATAGTTATTTTCGGAACGAGACAGTGCACTGCTGGAATAGGCGATGGCGTGCTCATTGCCGTCCTGCCACTGTACCAGTACGATGTCAAGTCAAACATTGCTCGCATCTGTGTGGACTTCCGTGGCGACGTTCTCGTCGAAGTGGCAAAATATCGGTGATGACTGGCAAATCCTTTTGAAGGTCGGCGAATGCAGCTTGTTGTTCCTGGCCCTAGACAAAAGGAACGGCATCCTTGCTCCGCTATTCAAGAAAAATTGGCGACGCGCTTGTTGGGTGATGCCGAAAGCGCCGTCACCGCGGTCGGCTTTCAGGTTCAGGGCTAATGCTATCGTAGGTGACAAGGTGGCCTAGAAATTTGAACTCGTCGAAAGCAAAGTGGCACTTCTCCGGCTTAAGAAACAAGCCAGCAGAACGGTTGACAGTGAATACTGCATGAGGGAGGTTCAGATGCTCCGAAAACGTCTAAAAAAAAAACAACTACATCATCTAAGCAAACGAGGCATGTTGGCCCCTTGAGGGCGGAGGCCTTGTTAGTCTCCACCATTCTTTGGAAAGTGGCCGGTGCTTACCAGAGGCTGAATCGGAGCAGTCTAAATTCATATAAGCCATCTGGTGTTATAAATGCGGTATTTTTCACCATCGCGCTCGTCGACCTCAATTGGCCTGTAACCGCGTCTCAAATCCATAGACGAAAATAACATGTATGGCGAAGGCGATCCAATAGATGGATTTTATGGGAAAACTTTTATTTTCATCGCCTTTTAGAGGGGAGGGTTCAGTTTGATTGTTGAACGCGCCAGATGGCTGCCAGTTGCGTCCTGTCGGCGATCTGTTCGGCCCACTCTGTGATCAGAGCCTGGATGTTAGGGTCCGTGGCGATCCAAAGAATCATCGTTTCGGGGAAGGGGGTAAATGTCTTTCTTATACACGACCTGATGGCGAATCGCACCTCGCTTCTTTGAAGACACTCAATAGGGGTGCCGCTTAGTGGTCGTTCGGTACCTTTGGTATTAATTCTCTGTATCGCAAGCGGCGTCTGGCCGATTTTAACGAGAGAGCGAAACAGTCTGAGAAGGAATGCAGAAGGTCCAGAAGGCTCGACTTATATGCCGACAACTTGGCGTTGATAAGGAGCTTGCCAGCGAGAGGAGACGGCTTATGTGCAACATCTGCTGAAATGTCACAGATGCAATGGCGCTGGTTGCGAGTCTGGAAGACTTCGAAATAAGCAATCACACTGTGTGCAGGCAGTGTATGGTGCTCCGAACTTACGTTTGTAACAAGGAGGTGGGCAGTCCCAGAACAAAGCGTTACATCAACACGAGCGACACAGATTTTCCTCCCAAGGAGCAGGGACAGGTTTCCTTTCGCGATTCCCTGAGCGGTATATTTGCCGTCGCAGCCAACTGTTACAAACGTGCTGGCTCGAGGAGGTAAGCGAATATCATCACAGTGGATGCGCACTGCCATAACGGATCGTTCTTCAGCTTCGGTGGGAAGCGCTCGAGCAATAGAAAAAGGAACTAGAACCTCGCGAAGATTTATAACTGCTCCATATTCTCGAAGAAACTCAATCCCTAGAATAAGTTGCCTGGAGCACTCTCCGAAAATAACAAAGCATGCTGGAAACGTAGCCGCGCGAATTCCAATTCGAGCTGTGCATCTTCCAACTGTCGTGACTGAATGACCACCTGCCCTCCCGTCCACGACGTCATAATTTGTTTAGTTCAATGGCCAGTGCCCACCTCATAACTGAATAATTAGCGCCTGTGTCCAGGATAGCACTCACTGCATGGCCGTAAGCATGCACTGGCGTGTCGGCGGAAACGATTTCAGTTTCGTCGATGAACGTGGACAGCGGTAGTACAAGTCGTCGATGGAGGATGTTCGGTAGTCCGATGAACAGCGGCCGCACCCCCGGAGGTCGCCGTTTCTAGTTTCCCCGGCGCGGACTGGGAGACCTGCGTCTGGCAGGCTCGGAGGACACAGGACGGCTCGAAAAAAACTGCGAGGAGAAGGCGACCGGAACTGTCGGCTACGTGGACTAAGAAGAGAGACGGCCGGTGAGGTACTCTTCAATTTTTTTGTGGTCGTTCACCATAACGAGGACGAGATGCATCAGGCGTGAAGCCCTGCAGGACCATCTAGCGGTAAGAGCAGTTTTGATATAAATGGCCTCGCTCTCCGCAATGATAACAATGGGGGCGGCGTCTTTCAGAGGTCTGCCAAACGGCCGCCATCCGTGTAGGTTCCCAGGACTGGTCGCAGGGTGCAGAAGACGAGAATCGCTGCTGGGGTGTTTCGGGCTGTGGAGGAAGGCAGGTTGTTGTAGGCGGAGGTGAGCCTATAATATCACCATACGAGAGAACCGAAGGATTAGCAGGTGGTTGTACTATGGGCAGCATTGCTTGTTGTATCTCGTCGCGTATGATGTTCGAAATGGAGGCGGGAGACGCTCAATGTGGATGTGTTGCAATTCTTCCCGAACAATCTGGCGCACAAGCTCCCAGAGTGAATGATCGTTGTTACCTCTTCGCAAGCTAGGGATATTGATGGCTGAAAGTTCGAGCGTGCGGTCATACTGGACGACGCGTTGGTGCAGTGCCCGTTCCATGGTGGTAGCTTCGCGGACAAATTCATCCCCGATTGTCGGGAGGCTACGAGTTAGACCAGCAAAGAGCTGCTCGTTTATAGCGTGCATTAAATAACTCACCTTTTTGGATTCGGCCATGTTCGATTCATCACGCTGAAAAAGTCGGGTCATGTCTTTAACGAACATCACCGCGCTTTCAGTAGCCCTCGGGATTCGACATTGGAGAGCTTGTTCAGCCCTTTCCTTCCGTTTAGGGCTTCCATAGTCGCGCAGAAGCTGACTACGAATCTCCTGCCAAGTCGTGAGGGTCGACTCTTGATTCTCAAACCACGTTTTGTAATGTCCTCAAAATCAAAGTAGATGTTCCGTAACTTATGGTGGTCGTTCCACTCGTTGTAGACCGTGACGGGATCGAAGTGGTCGAGCCAGTCTTGAACGTCTCCAAATGGGTCTCGGAACGCGTGGCAAATAGATGACGAAACCGGAGCCAGTGGCATGCGGTGGGAAAGTAGTTTGAATGGGTGTTGTGACGGGCATTCTGTCTGCGGGGGGACTAATGTGCGCAGCCGATTCGGGTGGAAGACCTTGCAGGCGGCGGCTTGTTCAAAGGCCTGTGGGTGCGGTAATGTCTTAGACTACGCTGGTCAATTCCTTCAGGGACCAAGGACATATATTTTCCCAGCACCTCCACCAGATGTTAGGTGGAAACAGCAACAGTCCGTTTGGCATCTTCCAAACAGCAGCGGACTTCTGTAAATTCATCTTCCCACGAGGGGCCACACCAGTTCCACAATATATGCGGCAATATAAAATAAGGATCTAAACCTTTTCCAGCGGATTATAGTGCCGTCCATGCGAGGAGGATTTTGAAACAAAATGCGAAGGGTACGTGACGGCCGCCCGTTTGCAAAGGAGAAAATTTGCTGAGGAAGATGCATTGGCTTTCGTCTTTTTTTTTCTACACGAAGAAAACTCGAGCAAACCGTGGTAATGTATGGCCATCCATGCCTAACGCGACACACAAACCGTGGCCACCGCGATTAAGCGCGACGCGCCGAGCAACGCCGCGCTCCATCGCAAAGGTCACATGGAGGACACGCACAAACCACAGCCGCCTGGATCAGCACCTCTATTTTTTACTGCTGCCCCCACGGGCTTTGTATCACTGAGCAGAAAAATCTACCACGTGGAGTTCGAGTGTTCGGGCTATCTCGTTGATTTCCTATGGTCGTCAAAAGTAGTTGAAGCACGCGGAGAATATTATGATTCAGATTTAGCCCTGAAGGGCATCTTTCAGTCATGAAACTCCCTATGTTCGTAGGGAAACTATCCGGCCTCTAGTTTTCTGAGTATTAAAGGTTTAAAAGGCTCCCACGAGTTACGCAGTGTTCGTTACCGGCGGCCAAAAGATAGGGCTAGTTGCCCAATAGCCAGAGATTCTGTACATGTCCCTTTCACCTTTTCCTATGATATGAACCTTGCTTGGCTGGGCTTGATCAAATTGTAGCGATGGGTTTGAAGTAAAGAACTCGCCTCCTGCTTGAGAGGTGCTAGGTTCGATCCAGAGTGCTGCCGTGTAGCCATCGGTTCTGCAATGGGCACAAGATTTACCCCGGAAAGTTATTCAGTTTTGTTCTGGAGTGAAATGCTTGGGAAATGTCCTTCGGTCACCTTGCCTCTTCCTTGATTGAAAATCTAGACGCCAGAGACGGAAATTCGCATTTTGCGGTGGGACCTATTGTGGTCTTCTTTCGTTATATAAGGTGGTACCCAAGAATTCGTTGTCGAGCGTTCCACTCCAGATAAGTCGAGAACACGGCCAGGGATGCCTATTGTACTGATGGAGGAAACCTTGTAAAAATGGTCAGCACGCGCTCTGTAGACTTTTATAGACTCTGTTTTTATCCTTTAGAGGTATTCTTTTTCTCCAGGGATAATGTCTGAGTCTTTTAACGTTTTGGAAAAGCTAATTATTCTTGTAAATGAAAGGAAACACACAGCGATTCTTCGTCAAAAGTTCAATTAAATGGCGCACTGTTAAAGCATGCAGAAAACGATTTGAAAATAAACTTTCGCGTAACAGTTAAACTGTTTTTTTTGTTTTCCTAAGCGACCATGCTTTCTTCGGAAACAGTGCCACGTAAGTGTCTCAAACTCTTATTCGCGCTATATTCAGATGAAATCTAAAAAAAAAAAAAAACTCTTTACATCTATAGTTGATGCATGCATAAGAATTATTAGTTTCATGCTGTCGTGCCCTGTTAAGCAAACTATACTTGATGTATGGATAGGTATTATTAATTCAATGGTGTCGCTTTCTGTTAACACATAGCGACACGACGGAGAATTAAAACAATCGCTTCTAAACTATTAGCTTCATCAGCTATTTGCAACTGGGATTTTGTATGCCTTTCATTTCACCATTTGCGTACGGATCGTAAAATTATACTGTTGGATATTAATTGTGTTTATAGGGATAAAGACCGAGAAATTTTAAGTGGTTGTTTTTACCCTAGTGCTGGTTTACTTGCTGATTTGACCGTTGAATAAAGACCTGTGGATTTCGGGCAAGGTAAGGGTGATAATATTAATTTTACTTATTTCCATTGTTCTAGTGCTCAGCTGTATAGGCATTACGTCTCACTAGACGCGTTAGCCGCTGTTTTTGGCTGCTGGGTGCGACCCATATTCTTCAGTGTTCACTGCGTAGTGTCTGCTAGGACTGCAAAATGCAGAAAGTGCATTATGCACCCTCGATGGCAGCCATGGGAAATGAGTAACTTTCTGCTGTCGGACGAAATCTTGCAACGTGTTGTATCTAAAGACGCATGGTCGCGCATGGATCTCTGTTTTTCAAGAGCGGGATTTAATTAAACAGGAGACAAAGCATTGGGCTATTGAAAACTCAGCAAAATATGCATGTCCGAAGAGTAATCACCTTCGTGAGCTAGGGTGTACTTTAATTAAGCTACATCATCTATAGAGGACTAGTGGTGACCATACAGAAGAAATAGCGTTAAGGCACAGCTTCAACAGTTAGTGATCGAGAGATATAAAGGGGTTTAGTAAGGTCCATAGTAATAGGTTCCTCGATGTAAAACGATTCCGATAGGCTCTGAGCGACGAAAGGCAGACTGCGCTTGCGATATAAATATTGTAAATTCAATATGGCGGTTGCACCTACAGGGATGCACCTGGAATTCTCAGATTCTTTGACGATATCGGAAGCTCTTTGTCAGTTGTTGGGGCCAAAATGGGAGATTATATTACAGCTGCTTGGACGAAGCTTTTCCTAAACTTAACGATAAGCAGCGTGCTGTATTAGGGGGACCTACCACTTTGGACGACATTAAATCTGCTATTTCTGAACTGCAGGGCCGTAAATCTTTTGGTGCCGAATGTATTACTAGCGAGTTCTATAAAACGTTCTCGCGCCTTTTCTTGCAGCTGTTTTGCTGGTAGTTTTTCGGGCACTTTACGATGCCTGTTTTCTGACTTGCACTTTCTATTCTGAGCACACTATATTAATACCAAACAGCGCAGACACTAACTGGTTTAAGTCTGTTGAAGGGTATCTCTACATCTACATTCGATCTCGAATGTAGATTACCAGCTTTTTGCTAATGTCCCTTGTGCCCGCATGCAGGTGCTTGGTATCCAAACCCGTATCCATATTGCATGCTCGATATTGGAGACCATATATGGTATTGTTGGCCAAATAGCTGTAATTCAGACTGGCCTTGCCAAGGCATTTGATAAAGTCCGTCTAGATTTCTTGTTCGCGAACTTGGAACGTACAAGCAATGGCTATATATTGTTCAATGACATAAGGCTGCGCTATAAGAAGTCCGATACAAAGCTAATTGTTAACCAAGGGGTAGCCAAACCTATCTTACTAAAAACACCTGTTCTCCAAGGTGGTCCATTGTCACCTTTGTTGTTTGCCTTATATCTTGAACCTCTTTGTATTAGCATAATTAACAGCACAGCTATACGTACTTTCTCTCTGGCTCAGTGCGCAATTAAGATATTGGCCCCTGCGGATGATTTCGCCCTTTTTCTTTTGTTCTGTCAAAAAGACCGTGTTCGAGGATTTTTATTTGTCTGAACAGTTTTGCGAGTTATCAGGTGGGGCTCTTAATTTAGACGAATACAAATGATTTTTGTTTGGTCAGTGGAGTGCAAGGTCGAGCATTTTTAGGGTCATAGGCTGGGATTGTGGCCCCCTTCATTCCCTAGGAGTTCCTCTGCGCCAGGTTTGCAACAGTGGCTCATTTTGGAATTCACAAGTATTGGCCATGAGACGACAAACCAAGGCTTGGATGCGTATAGGCCATTTTGTGTTTTCTCTCGCGCAAATCTGTAAAGCTTTCTTGTTTTTCAAAGCTTATCTATGTCCTGCAGGTTCTGTCCTGCGCGATAAAAAAGTCGCAGGCAGTATGCAGAATATTGGCAACCTTCGTGTGCTCTCAATGGGAGCCCATGCGTTGTGACGACCTGTTTCTTTCTATTGAGTAGTGGGGAATAGGACTTGTTCACTTGTTTGTGCGTCAACTATGTCCATTTTTTTTTCACAATTGGCAAACCATCTCTGTTTGGTAGTGGCGCTCAATCGACGCCTCAGCGCTTATTTACTTTATCTACTCACTGCGACGAACAGGCTCGTGGAGGAACTCTATGGGAATTCCTTATGGAAGTTGTGGACACCTTAATTTTGCTCCGTGCTCGCTTTTCCTTAGATGACATCTACAACCTCTCCAGAAGAAAGATGACCCAGGTTCTTTCCGAGTCTCTGTTTCCTATACCGTTGAATGGGCAGCCTCATCTGAGGTTTTGGTCGCTAGTGTCTTGAAGCGCGTTGAGCGCATATGCATTAAACTTGCTGCAAAAAGCGTTCTTCTTTAAAATGAACACATCCACGATCTCTGTAAAGGCAAGGCTTCAAGCTGAGGAGATGTTTGTGCCATGGTCGCTGAACGTCCGCCTGTGTAATATTATCACGTGTTCGTGACAATGCCGAAGGCAGCAAATGAGGAGACTGGAGTTTCGCTCAAATGAACTCTTTATTCGGATGTATTGCAACCGGAAAAACTAAGCGAGTAGGCGGCGGCGATAGCAGAAAGCATGCTCGTTGGTGGTCGATCTACTAATATCCGTTGCACTCGTCAGCGCTCAATTTAAAGTCGGCGCAGAAAAATCTAGATAAAGACGTAAAAGGTGACTAGCACACCCTACAGCATTGTGGAAACAGAAGCGAGTGACTGAAACCATTCGAGATACACCTCGGCGCATCTTCCATGATAAAGGAAACGATAAAGCCAACTCGGTGCCACTGAGCGTGAACTAAGGAAGACAAGATTGTTCTGCACGATAAACGCAAACTTAACAAAGTGATAAGACCGTGCTCCGGCTGCTGTTGAACTTGAATAAATAAAGATTGGAATGATTAGGGGCAATATAACAGAGACATTGATCATTGTTATCTCTTGCGCCGTGATGCTATGTTTTTCTGGGACATATTACAGCGAACGCTGAAGAAGGACATTGAAACCATGCCCTACACTATTCGTTTTCTACCTATTCAGAAAAACTGTCCTGTGCCTTATAATTTATTCTTGTTGATGGGTCTGTTCAGTTTGTAAAAGAGCCGTATGATGAACTGTCATGCCGAGTCTCCGCAATTATCGAAGTCGTTATTCCGATAGTGCGCTTTGATGCGGGGAGTTATGCTGAGTAGCAGGAGCCGCCTAGCTGGATACCGTATCTGGATGCATGTGTGCGCTGCCCAGATGTTTGACATTGTATCAATAAAACTTGTTGCTGGGCTAGTTGGTGACACATTCTAGGAATAAAAAGGTAGCCCGAACGAACGAGGACAGTGTTTGTGTCCCTTCCTCTGTAATCGTCCTTTTGTGCTACCTTTTTGCTCTAAGAATGGCATTTTTAATTGTGGGGAACTGT
This sequence comes from Amblyomma maculatum, assembly GCA_023969395.1. Lineage (NCBI taxonomy): Eukaryota > Metazoa > Arthropoda > Arachnida > Ixodida > Ixodidae > Amblyomma > Amblyomma maculatum. Next base: position 8,923 of record JAJIZL010048885.1, read on the forward strand.
TGGGGGTGTGGCGGACTCTCTTAATGCAGCCCGGTGATTTCAGGCATGAACTGTTAAAGTTCTCTTTTTTGGAACATTTCTGTGTGCAGAAAAAAAAAAAAGGCCCATCTTTAGTAATGGTTAGTGCACTCAGCTAGGGATCAGGGGAATAATGGTTCGACTCCCGGCAGTGACAAGATTTTTTTGTTTAAAGGGAAACTGCACCGGTTTTAGATTTCGATGAGTTTTGAGGGGTCGAATGTTTATAGCTTGCAGTTTAAGCATGCGAAATGTCTTCGCGCTAGCACTTGAATCAGTGGCGCAATTAGCGACTAAAACTGCGACCGTTAGCATTCTCTGCAGCACACAACTGCTGGTGGGGGGTTCATGATGACGTCATTGACGGTAGCAGTACATTTCCCGCATAGAAACGCTTGGTTTCCGGGAGTAAAAAAAACTCTAACGAAAGCAAAGCCCTAGAAACATTGTTTGGCGGCACCAGAAAAGGCACCGCAGGAAGTAAGCTAAAGAAAGGATAATAAATGTTACCGTCCAAGACGTCATTTGCAAGCTTCTCTGCAGACCTTTAGTGCTCTGAGGGGAAGCTCAAATTTTAACCGTTGATTACGTGATCAGTTTGTATGCTAGCGCAAAAGCACTTTGCATACATTACCTAAAGTCTCTATAGATTTGAATACTTGAGTATTGCGGAATTCTCGAAAAGTGATGCAGCTGCAATTTAAGTGTTAGTGCGAAGGACGTTTTGTGGTCACACTATCTTGTCAGAGCTTCCTGCTTGTCACGAAGCATGAGGCAAGAAATGCTTTCGCCACAAAGGGTCGTTGTTACCAAGGCTGTTAGAGACGCACCTAGTGAACACGTTGTCGCACGCATGACTTGCTAATGTGTATTTAGGGTTAGCGCTGACGCTATAGTACCAATAATTTAAAAAGTTCAGATAGTTTAAACAAGAAAAATTGAAAAAAAAAAAAATGGTTTGCGGAATGAAAACACGGTGCTAAAGGCGCTATCAGGTCTATTGTTAAGGCGATGCCTAATCTTCCTCCTAATTTTTAGTTGAGGCTCTCACAAATGATTTGGGCACAAATTATCGATTGCGCTGTGTTGTCGCTAATTAGCCCTGCGGACAAGAGAGGTTGGCTGGATGCATGGGAGAGATAAACCTGACAGCTAAAGCTTTCAGATACCATGGTTAAGCTTTATTCATTAGGCCTGGCCGTGCATAGTTAGTTCGAGGACGATAATGCGAACAGATGGAGGCTCGCTTGTCGCGCTCGGCTTTCATCGAGGCCGCTTGGGCGTCGTAAGCCGCTCTTAATTAGGAATGGACCATTTGGAAGGCGCCTCCGATTATACGGCAGCGTGGACCATCCGGCGTATTGATGAGCGCTCGGTGTGCCGCGCTCCGCCGACCGCTAACTCAGCGCGCAGAGGAACCCCTTTAACTGTACGCCTCGCTGGACTAACGCAAGACTTAGAACGCGGCGCATCTCATTTGTTGAGTGCACTGAGCGTTTGATGCAAGTGCTGGCGCTGCTAGGGATATCAGAACATAAAGTTTTTGAAGCGTGGAAGCCAGAAGAAACGCCAATTGTCTCGTAGCTTATACGTGGAAAGTCTCTGTCAATTTCCTGCCGTGTGTCAATGAAATCCCCGTCTTATTAAGCTTCCAAGTTCCGAAAACTTTTGCGTGCGCCGCTTGCACACGTAGTGGATGCTGCATTTCAGCAATAAACAAAGAGTGCGCTGCTGGCGCAGAGAGAACATTCATAACTTTCAGGAACACCGGTTGACGAAGTTCATGCGTATGCAACGGATGTGCTTTAATCTGATGCTTTTACAGCGAAAACCGCACGAGGAACTTTGTCCAAAGCAGCCTCCTTTGCCGCCGCTCTCTGGTGTCAGCAGGGGCACACTTCACTCACGGAGACTTCCCCGTCCACTTGGCCATTGAGAATACGATCCAGGAGGCCCTGGGTCACGCTGGAAAACGACTTAATTCCCGTAAAAAAGCAAGTGATAGTTGTTGCCCCATTTCCCCAAGACCCAAGGGAGAGGTCATCAACACTGAAGAATGACTCTCATTAAACTATCGCTGTGTAATCGACCTGTTTTATGGCAGCCTTTGACCTGCGCGCTAGCTTGAGCGTGAGCGTGCAATAACCTCTACTATCTGCCCTATCCTCGTAACTGAACCACAGCGAGGATATATGGGCCCGTCAAACGATGCTCCTAGACGAATGCGGCAACGCTCATCCTATCATACATCGGACCACATAGGTTGGTACGATAATGATTACTGCTCTTGCCAGTGGTTCGATGCTTCATGTCTCTGGTCTCGCGTACGGCTATGTGCATCTTGGGCCTTTGTGAAAACAGAGGAACTAGCCGAAGTCCGAGTACATTCTATGTCAGTGCACCAAATCTAAATCTAAAGCTGAAAGGTCGTTTTACTCTTCTCTTTTTCTGTTCAACACGTTACTGAACGGAAAGCTTTCTTTATTATTATTATTATTATTATTATTATTATTACTATTATTATTATT
>JAJIZL010048886.1:0-13185 GCA_023969395.1 Amblyomma maculatum
ATGCGAGGATTATCCAATCCTGAGTACCCATCTGGCGTGGGTATATCCTGGGAGGTGTTAATGTATTTATCTTTTAAAGTGGTCATGAGCTCTTCGTCGGTGCCTTGGAAAGATTGCGAGATCCTATGTAGGTTATTGTGGGAGTCTGCCTTAGTTCTCGTAGGATCCAGCAAATGTCTAAGTAAAAACCACGTGTTCTTGTTGCCCAGTTGCCCATTAAGGCGGTCGCAAGTCTGATGCCACTGTTCTCGGCTAAGTTCCCACGAGTAAGCCTCGATTTCCTTTTCAAGCCGGGTTAGCCGAATTTTTAAACGTCGGTTGTGCTTATTTTTACGCCATCGAGCATGGATACTTCTTTGTGCTTCAATCATGTGCACTAGCTTAGCGTCCGGACTGGGACTGCTGTCCTCCAGGGCAACAGTTTTTGAAGTATTTGCGGCGTCTTGCAACAGACGCTCCATCCATTATCTTAAATCTACTATACTTTCCGCTGGCCCTTTCGAGCGGACATATCTAAAGGCGTCCCAGTTCGTGTGCTTCACTTCCTGGCGACGCATTTTGCAATGCGTAGCTCGGAAAGTGGTACATAGTACATAGTGGTCGCTTCCTATGTTTGTATTTAGGTTTTCCCATCTCGCATCGGGGATATTTCTGGCAAAGGTAAGGTCAGGGCACGTATCCCTGGTTACACTGTTACCAATGCGCGTAGGTTTATCAGGGTCGACGAGTAAGGTATGCCCTAGCGCCTGGGCTGTCTCCCATAATTTAGTTCCCTTTCTACTGTTAACTGAGTAGCCCCATTCTGCATGGGGTGCGTTAAAGTCTCCAACAGTCAGCAACATTCCATTATGAGCGGCTACATGCGCCTTACGGAAGAGTGTGGCTATTTTCGTGCTGTTGTCTTTAGGTGGACTATATACGTTTAGAATGTAAAGGGGAGATTGTGTTCGTTTGTTCGGAAGGATTTGTATAAATGTATGAGAGACCTCCGGTATTTCCAAATCTAGTTGGTTTGCAGTTAGATTACGGTGTACAAGTGTAGCTGTGATCGGCCGGCACTCAGCCGACACTTTCTCATTGTATGCTGTATACCCTGCAAGCTTTACTTTTGTATTCGTCTCTTGAAGTGCTATGACTACCGGCCTGTTTGTTTGGGCCAAAACTGCATATTCCAGAGCCTTGCGCTTGGCTCGGAATCCCCTGCAGTTCCATTGCCACACTATAACAGGTGTACTAGCCATCGCGTATCGGGTAAGGTTCCGCTCGCGCGGGTTGCAGTACGCTGGGTCGGAGAATGCTGCTGGGGGACGGACGCGCCGAAGCACCGTCAGCTGGGCCTGAGAATGCTGTGTGGGCGGGAGGCAAAGAGCCTGCATTTGGCGGTGGTGATATCAGATTGCTAGGGGATGCTAGTGCGTTAACCCTGGTTGTAAGCGTGTCGAGTTTAGCTAGGACAGTTTCGAAAGTAGTCGGAAACTTTTCCATTGTGTCAGTTACTTTGTTAAGCTGTGGTATTAATTTCTGGATAGTTTCCTCCACCTTGGCTAGTCTTTGGTCTATTTTTGCAAATCTCTCTTCATATACGCTCTAAGTCATCTGTATCTGGCCGAGGTACCAAAGGTGCCTTTCGTTTGTTGCGGCGGTTTTGATCTACTTCCATGTCCTCATTGCGGCTGACTTCAACGCGAGCGCAAGCCACAGACGACTGTTCATTTTTTGATTGCGCATTTGCAGTTTCTAGCTGTTTGATTTTTGCGTTAGACTGAGCTAACTGTTGTTGCAGTTGTCGGACTAACTCAGCCAGCTCCCTTACCTGTGGGTCGGGTGCTCGGCGTTGCTTGTCGTCTGTAAGTGGCATCTTCCATGCCAAATGTTTGGCAGGTCTTCCTTCTTCTCCGGAGTTGGAGTTGATCCGCGAGTTGCGTCTCTGGGACGATGACCTGCTCCTATCTCTGCTCCCACTGCGTCCACGTAGAGGGGGAAAAGAGTCATCTCTTGGTTCCTGCAGCTGAAGTGGTTGACTTGTGGCGAGGTCAGTTGGGGACTGCTGCTTTGCAGTGGCGGGAAGGATTCATCCCTTGGAGGTGGTTGTTGGTGGCCGCGTTCTCGGGGACGGGACTGGCGGCCGCTTGGCGAACTGTCTGGGTCAGTGGCAGCGTCCGTGGGGGATTGTGAAGATTTGCGCCTTTGGCTAGACACGAAGCGGTATTTGCAGCTTCTGCTGCCTGTTGGATGTGAGCCTTTGCATACGATACACATGGCTTGGCAGGTAGGTGGTTGGCCGGCTGGTGGGGAGTCGTGAGCGACGCCGCAGCGGCGGCAAGTAGGTATTCGTGGTTGGGGGCGCACGTCCGCTCGGTGACCCAGCTTGCGACAGTTGAAGCACGCCTCCGGGCGAGGCTTCAAAGGGAAGACTTCGAAAGTAAACCCCAAGTACCGCACGTATCGGGGCAGCTCGGTGTTGGCGAACGTAACGACGAAGTGCTTTGTCTTGCCCATACGACGCGCAGCAACGATGGGGAGATCGGGATTACGAGCGCGGAGCTCAGCCAGGATCTCGGCATCGTTTTCGTAACTGTAGGCTCTGTACAAAATCCTCCGTACGGAATTGTCCGGGGCTGGGGCGTAGGCGGCAACCGGGACTACTGTCTTGTCGATGGTGATGGTGCCGATCTTGGCGCAAGACACTGCACGGGCATTGTTAGACGTGCTCACTGTGATGGTGTTGTTAGTGGGGTGTATGCGGATTTGGTCGGCAGTAACCGCTAGGCGGTGGTCGACGTTGGCGGCTGCGTAGATAGCAAGTCGTGCGGGGCCTACGGTGTGAAGGTTCAGCGTGCCCTGTGGACGGAGGACGATCTTGAGGTGTTCCGAGGGTAGGCGGGGCAGAGGACGCTTTTTGGTCAAAGGTGGAGGGCGTCCGCGTGGCCGCGGATTGATGTCGTGGCTGGCGTCTGGGCCTCGGCAGGTTGTTTCTTGGGCGGAGATGGTCTTCGGTACCGGCGTTGCATCTCGAATGCCGTCCATGAGCCATCGGATAACTCCGCGACGGTAATGTCGGTGCCTTCCACACTGTAAGGCATAGTCAAGGCGGTGTTGGGCTTGGCGGGACGCGACGTCGCCACCGCCGCTGCGCGCGAACGCGCCGATGTCGTGAGGCAGCGATAGGCTTAGCTGTCGCAGCTGTTGCGGCCAAAAATACTTGGTCAAAAAATCATCAAACTGCTTGCCTTGGTCTGAAAATCACCACACCGGGTCCGGAGCGATAGACGAACGTCCAGGGCAAAGTTGGTGAACGCAAGTGGCAAGAAATACCAGCGGAGGTGGCTAAGCGCCATTGCACCGGTGCTTCGGTGGTGGACGACGGCTGTTGTTGCGGGGCGCGTCTTTCTCCCGTCCTCTTTTTCCTTTCTTCTCTATTTTTTCTTCTGTCCGCAAGAAGCAGCGGAGGTTGCTCAACTACAGAGCTTGTAGCAGGCCCGTGCAGTTTCTTTTCACCCCGCCGGGGTGGCACAGTGGTTACGGCGCTCGACTACTGTTCCCAAGGATGCGGGATCGAATCCCGGCCTCGGCGGCCGCTTTTCGATGGAGGCGAAAAGCAAAGGTGCCCGTGTACTGTGCGATGTCAATGCACGTTAAAGAACCCCAGGTGGTCGAAATTTCTGGAGTCCACTACGGCGTCTCTCATAGCCTGAGTTGCTTTGGGACGATAAACCCAACAAACCAATCAACCGACCAAACAACCATTTTCTTTTCCTTCATCCTACAGCCGCACCAGGTGGCTAAGCGCCCCGCTGGGCTGGTGCAGTGGTAAGAGGCATGACTACTGTGTCGAATACCCGGGTTCGAACCCGATCTCGGCGGCTGCGTTTCGATGGAGGCGAAACGAAGAGGCGTCCGTGTGCTGTGCGATGTGAGCGCGTTGAAGATTTCCAGGTGGTTAAAATTACTCCGTAGCCCTCCACTACGGCTCCTCTTTCTCTCTTTACACTTTCGCTCCCACCTTACACCTTTCCCTTACGGCGCGGTTGAGGTGTTCAGAGAACAAGTGAGACAGTTACCGCGGCTTTCCCTTCTTTGAAATCAATCAGGTGGCTCAGCTACAGAGCCAGTAGTAGGCCCGTGCATTTTCTTTTCCTTCTTCCTAGAACCATAACAACCCCGAAGCAGTTTGATTAGGCTGCGTTTCGATGGAGGCGAAACGAAAAGGCGTCCGTGTGCTGTGCGATGTCAGTGCACGTTAAAGATCACCAGGTGGTCGAAGTTATCCCGTTGCCTTCCACTACGGCTCCTCTTGTTCTCCCACTTTCATTCCCACCTTCCTCCCTTTCCTTACGGCGCGGTTGAGGTATCCACAAAAACAAGTGAGAGAGTTACCGCGCGTTTCCCTTCCTATAAATAAATGAATCAGATCATTGAACCCGCCACCGAGGGATTTTAGTTGCGACGCGCCTCTTTCTATCTACTTCTTTTTCTTCTATATTTTCTCCACTGTCCGCACAAGGCAGCCCTCAGCTACAGAGCCAGTAGCAGGAACCTGCGTTTTATTTTCCTTCTTCCTACAGTCGCAACAACTAAAACAACAATACAGTGCCTTTCCTATAAACCAATTTGCTGTATTTAGGTCATGTGGAACACACTGTTGCTGTACGATATACTACTTCATGACAGTGCACCTCAGAAGTCAGCACGTGGTCGCAATTACTCTGCCGCAGAGTCCCACTGCGACACCTTTTCTATCTTTTCCCTTTCACACCCACATTTTTTGTAGCGAGAAATACATTGGCAGCAAAGTCGCATTTGTGACACGGATGTGACGTCATCCGAGCATGACGTCACCAGGCGATTGACGGATATACGAAGTTGACCCCGAAAGGGGTTCGGTCCAGGCGTCCGTGCGGCCCCATTCATTTGGCTCTTCCTCAAACGCCGCGCCACACAGCATGTAGAAGTAGATTCAGTTAAGCACGCATCAGCGGCGTTTCAAATTGGTTTACAGAAAAGAAAAGGGTTATCTGTCACAAATCTCCGCGGTCACCTTAACCGAGTTGAAAGGAAAAGGAGGAAGGTGGGAGTTAAAGAGATGCCGTAGTGAAGAGCTTCAGACCACCACCGAACAGATGCTTTCGACTCATCGCGCTTTAGTGGCCCAAAATGCCCCTGTGGCGTAAATAAAGCTGTCTCTCATTGCTAGACGTGAATGACCACAAGCTCAGCCTTGAAACGTCCCTCTCGCTACGTTTATCCTGGCATAGCTCAGGTAAGCCGCTGCCAATGTATTTCCTCACGGCGCTTATCAGGTGTCCACATGTGATACACGCAGTTCCTGTGCTATATATTGCTCAAGATCAAATTACGAAATAACGCGACCTTGAGGAACGCTAGCTGCGTACGTTCTAAAATGCAGCTACGCCATGCTACCATTGGAGCAAGGAGGGGAAGGTAACCAATACAAAACGAGTACTAAAAACTAACACGAAAATTAAGTAGAACGCCGGGCTATTACCACGTGATTATGCAAGCTGCCGAACATGTCGGGGCTTAGCCGAGGGAATGAGTTATAAGCAAAGTTTGCCTTGTGGCTAGTTTTCTTCATTCTTGTTTTCGATTCAGTCTTGAGCATAAGGGAAAAAACCCGCAAATTAGAAAACGGTCTTTGCTACACTAAAATAAAAAAATACTCAGAAAATAATAATAAAAAAAAACAACAACTACAACGGGTCAATGCGTAAGCGACATCAGCTTATTTCGACAGAAAAGGGAGGGGTGGAGTTCCTTGACGTTTGGGATTTGTGTTGTGAACAAGTTTACAAATCGTTTTTCTAGCGCAAAGAAAGCTATGTAATACGAACTAAGCCATGCGTAAATAGTTCCTAAATAAATCGCATTTTCATCGATGGAGTACTGAAGAAATCAGTTTACATACAATCATCTCGACCTTGTTTGGTTTATGTAGTTTAATGTCAGAAAGCGATGCAGGCTATGAGAGGCGCTTTGGAAATTTTGACCATCGTGGTTCTTTATTACGCGATAACATCACGGCATACGGGCGACTTCTTTTTGACCTTCATTGAAAAGCGGCCGCCGTACCCGGGAATTTTATTATTATTAATTCTTTCACAGGAAGGGAAAGGCGCAGTATCTGTTACACTTGCTCTGTGGACACCTGAACCGCGCTTGATCCCGCGTTTTCGGGTACAGCAGAGAACTCTAACCACTGCGCAACCACGGCGGACCTCAACGCGTACCGAAAAATTAAAAAAAAAAGGAATGGATGGCTCGTTCTGTAGGCGACGTGCATTCCATAGGTGTTTAATGGCCAGAGCAATGATGTAGAGGGCAGGCTTTCGCAAGGCTGAGAATAATTTAGGCACGAAAGTTTGATGTTTTCTAAGAAGGTAGAAAGCAAATTTGTCGGCTTTTTGTCGGTTGAGCATGCAAAAGGTATAGATTTCAAAATGTAATGGTTGCAGGTTCTCTGAATTTATCCAAACGTTCTTCTTGTGGAGTCAGTACAAGGCGGCTCACTTATATATTCATTAGTTATTTAAACAGCGCGAACACGAATCAAAGGACAAGATAAAAGAAAGCCACAGTACAAGCGCTGACTCACAACTAGGCCTAAGCCCTTTACTCCAAGGCTCAGAAAAAACAAACATGAAGAAAACGAAACAATCACTTGAACCAACCCCTGGGTTCACCTGCTGCACAAAAAGTGACTTGGGCTTAGGCATAGTTGTGATTCAGCGCTTGTACTGTGGCTTTCTTTTATCTTGTTCTTTGTCTTAGTGTTCGCGCTGTTTAAAATAATAATGTATAAGAACCAACGCACTCAACAAAGTATCTTGGTAAGTCACTTACATATAACACAAAATACAAAAAGCTAGACAGGGTATTTCAGAGACAACATCAGGTAACTAAAAAGTATTGGGCTAACAATAGAAAAAAAGACGTATTGTAATACAGCACCGATTATGAGTACATAAACCCGCTGACCACAGCTAGTCAATACCGTAATATAATGACGTCTTATATTCTCAAATGCCATTCAGTGTTCATTTAACATTTTAGCGTGCAATTTAAAACAATACTGCCATAATTATCCAGTTTTTGATTCAGACTTCAAAGCGAAAATTGCATGCCCATTTCGGGAGAAGCATTGGTAGGAAAAAAGCTAATTTTAAAGATCAAGTGGGCATCAAGTTCCAAATATTGGACGTCTGCAATGGACCAAGATTTACGACATAAACGTATACGAGAAAGTAATGCAAGTTTGAAATGTGGTGGCAATAATGTGCATTCGAATGAATATGTTGAAAGAAAGTCCTACCTAAGACAGTCTTTTCAGGAGTAGACGCCCATAGTGTGAAGCTGCCCGAAAACGAAACGATCTTGGAGAAAGGGTGCACAGTAAATACGCCTCAAAACGGCAGTGCCCTTAAGTGTTTTAGCTGTTCTCTTCGTAGGTGGAAAGTTTGGACAGTCACAGATAAGTTGACCAGATATGGGCGGCTGGAGCGGAATCAAGAAATGAAAAAGAAACACGGGCGAGAGATAAACTTCAACTGAGTTTTATCGACATTCCGTTTCAGTATACACATGCGGCCGCTGGCCTAAAAAGAAACATCTTCGACGCGTGGGTGAAACACAGCTTTCAGCTTCTTGAAAATCAGATAGCAGGGCTAGGAAAGACTCCGCGCTCTCAACACGGCATCGGTGCATGCGCGCATTATATTGACTGAAGACGTGCTGAGCCGGCTTCTCAACTGTCAACACATCTGCGTTACTGTTTATTCAGTTGAAATAGTTCATAAAAAAGTTCTGCACCTTGCTTAAAGTATTCCTTTCCAAGACGCACTGCTGTCTTGAGCCGGAAATCGAGTCATGCACTTAATTCTGTTCCCGTATATTTTCGTGCGTAAGGTACCAAACATCGGAACATTACGAGGTAGAACGTGCCTGAGAAAAAACGAACAAAACTCTTCACAAAGCCAAGAGGAAAAAAAGCGTCTTGAAGAGAGTTCAAAAATCTATAATTTTATAAAATATTCCATTCTTGCAAAACCTCGAACCAGCAAAAAAGTGGTTTGCGGACACGTCAGCGGATGATATATACATATATCAGGATTAGGTGTGTGCAAGTATCTTGAGCTCTTTTTTTTGAGCCAATGCAGTCTTTATTTCCAAATTAGGTTCTTACAGTCAATGAAAGACTGCACCACTTGCCGAAGCAACCAAATGTCACGAGCTAACCAGACATTGTAAGATTTGTTATGAGCGAATCACTACAAAAAACGGCGGTAATTGACTTACGAGAACCTTTGCTGAACATAGACGGTAATAATGCTTTAGCTGTTGGATAGGTGTTAATCCAGAACTCTTTCATAATCAGGTTGCACATACGTGTAAAAAAATTTCAGTTATAAGTGGAACTTTACTTGTACAACGGAAGTTCTACTTATAAATGGAACGTTTTTATTGCTTATGCGGAACCAGATAAAGAGTCATACATGGGAACTCTAGATCTGGCCTTATGAGAGCTCCGTAAAGAGTGAGTGTAAAGAAGACAAAGAACGGAAAATGCTGCGGCATCGCCATCACCATCGCTTGGCTCTGGCGCCCATCTCTCGTGCTGAAGCTGTGCCCTGCGGCTGGCAATTCGACCCTGCTCTGCCCGAATTACTGGCAGCGCTAGACGTTCAAACGAACTATTAAATCCACATCTCACTTGTTGTCGTCCCAGTTATTGTGACGGCTGACCCGTTCGTAAGTGGTCAGCCAATCGTCGACGTCGTCATCGCTGCTTCCACTGAAGGTAGCGGGGTCCCGTTGACGAATCGCACCTGTGCAGGTGACGGGCGGAGGTAGGTGCAATGAAGTCGGCTCCGTCATTGGTGTAGTCAACGTTCTGCTGCGAAGTTCCAGGGCGAGATGGGTACAGGGAACCTCAGATTGACCTCCACCAAGTGAGATGTGGATTTAATAGTTCGTTTGAACGTCTAGCGCTGCCAGTAATTCGGGCAGAGCAGGGTCGAATTGCCAGCCGCAGGGCACAGCTTCAGCACGAGAGATGGGCGCCAGAGCCAAGCGATGGTGATGGCGATGCCGCAGCATTTTCCGTTCTTTGTCTTCTTTACATGAGTAAAGATTTGTATTGAAGAGTTTTTTGTGTTAAAAGAAATGAAAACCAAGATAGCTATACGCGCAAGGCAGTCCAAAAAACATGTAAAGCGCAAGACAACATTAAGACGTTAGCCTTGAGGTGTCGCACGTTGAGCGCACGAAGTTGACCGCACGAAGCGGAATTTAAATACTATTGGGTTTTGTTTTCTCCTAAGGTACAAAAGGGCGGTTTTGTTGCATTCAACTAAATACTCTTCTGTAAATAACTTTGGGAAGTATTCCTGGCTCGGTTTGGTTCGTGGGGTTCCACGTCCTTTCAAAGCAACGCAGGCTATGAGAGACGCCGTAGTGGAGGACTCCGGAAATATCGACCGCCTGGGGTTCTTTACGTGCACTGACATCGCATAGCACGCGGGCGCCTTGCTTTTCGCCTCCTAATGTCATCTTCGAATCGAGGTGAGCTTTCTCAAGTCTTCCGTTTAAGGAATATTATGAAATCGTAAGCAAAAGCAAGGCCTTTACTATCTGTCATCTACTCAGGCAAAATGGTGTTAAAGGAGTAAAAACAAAACAAGGTTAAAGCTTGGTTTGTTTTGGGATGGTTTAACGTCCCAAAGCGACTCAGATTATGAGACGCTGTAGTGCAGGGCTGTGGACGTTTCGACCACCTGGGGTTCTTCAACGTGCACTGACATCGCACAGCACACATGCGCCTATGCGTCCACCTAAAAGTGGTCTCCGAGGCAGGGATTTAATCCCGCATTGAGCCTTCAGACAATCGTGATGTTTGGTCACTCAAAAGATGCTATGCAATGCTTTATGATTGAGCACAAGTGGAGTGTTGTTTTTCTTCCTATTTCGCGTGCCTTGTTTCTTCCCTGGGGAAAACTTCTCGTAGAAGGTACATCGGCAGGAATTAATATGCATTAGTTGTGTTCAAAATGCCCTAAAGAAATCAATTTGACTTTACAGAAATTAATAAAATGTTCGGAAAACTACTGTTACCAGAGGTATAAATTCGATGTAGTTTGATAGACATTTACAGAGCTACACATTCAAAAAAGTGTTGTTTGTCTCGCTGGCTGCGGTGCATGTCTTTTCGGATATATTCTTGGCCGAAACTACGTGAAACATTACGCCAAATTGCGTAGAGAGCTGAAGAAGTGGTGCCCTTGACAATTGGGCTCTACAAAGTAAAGTTGAAATGGTGGCGCACAACCTTTCCAGCTGTTCAACATGAATGAACGTTTTTTTTTTTTTTCACCCCGATATCTGCATTGCTGAAGTGGGGATGTGAATGTTTGTTTTTCGCGTACTTTGGTGCGTATGCCAAAAAAAGTTTTTTTTTTACCTCAGGTGCAATGTAAAATATCAGTACTACTTTGTAAGCTCTGTTTCGAAATTTCTAGTTGTGAACGGTTTTTCCTGGCGATGTCGTGACCGGAGTACATCTTCCAATGATTTTGAGTTCGCAGCCTGTTTGCTATAATTCTCAAGTTTGGTGTTTTTAGCTAGCTTTAGAGTGCAGAATAAAAAGACAAGCAGTCTCCCTTCGACATCGATCGCGTGCATTAGCTACTGTCATGGATGGTGGTTGTTTGTATTGTGGAAACAATGTTGGCTCAATGAAAGTTCCAGTGTTTACAAGTTTACACCGCGCTGCGTGACACGAGATCTGCGGCGACAGCTCTGCTGAAATATGTAACTAGTATTGCTCCATGCATTTACTCCCTCACGCCATGGTTGATCTCACTCTCGTCCGGAGGTTTCACGTAGCCCTTCCCTGTCGTCCTTGGTTTCCGTGACGGTCAGCTGTGGCACGAAGCCCGGTTTACGTCACATGCTCATCTATACTAAATTTTGCAATGTTTTTATGATCACCTTGATCCCGTCTTCCCTCCCACTGCTACATCCGTCTCCATCGCTACTTCAGAAAAAAATTTAAATGGCCACAAATGCTGTGTGGGATGCCAGTATATCGTGCTCCTGAGTAATAATTAAATCGTGGTTGCTTTTTAAAGCGTGCGGAATTACCTCTGATATGAACATATGCGCTACCCTTAAAGATACGACGCAGTTGAAAAACCGGACACACGCCATGTTGCGGCTGCTACCTTCGTTCTTATGTCAAATTCTGTCCTAAATTCAAAATTGACGCATACGTTACCATCAGGATCAACTGATCGATCTTTGTCTAATTCCTTGTCGCACGGACATTTTCGCACTTCACTACCATGAGAATCCTCCAAGAGCGGCAAGGATTTCGTTCAGTGACCTTGCCACCTATGGCCGAATGCCAATCTCCCTCAGCCAGCACAAAAACCTGCCAAATTTAGTATTCCTGATTGAGAGTTTGCCGGAAATCATCATGGCGCGGGAAATCAATTCTTTGTGTGCGATTAAAATCACTCCCCAAGAACATACAAGAAAACTGACGCTACAAAATTCGTGTCTCGCCGGTGCTACCGGCTGTTTTGTACAAATCCTAGCGATTGACTTTTGCTTACGTAGAAAAATGTTATTGCAGCAGAGCATATAATAGCTGTTAGTTCTTGCCTCCCGGACGAACTTGAGATAAAAAGTGTTTGCGACAATCCGTCTAATACTCTTGCAGAGATCTCCCTAGCGTACACTGTTCTGCCCTACAGGAGCACTGACACTGCTGAGACTTTTTTATTATTAATTCTGCGGTAACATAATTCTTCTAACGGGTTACCAAGACGCATGTGAAAATCAAAGTCCACATAGTATAAACCTTGTTGGTGGCCGCCACTGATTATGGTAACTTGGCAGTACCCTCGGAAGTGAGATCTAATTCACTTCTTCCTCATACGGCGTCAGTATCTGCAATGTCTGCAGCCCTGCATTGATTTTTCAAGTTCACGTATATCACGCCGTAAGCTTCGCTCGTCCTTATTGTGGTTAATAAACAATTAGGAGCTCCGGTATATTATTTTTGAAATCTCTTTCGGCGACTGCGTGTTTTCCTCGAATCACGCAACCCTTTGCGTGTGCTTGGTGATATGAGTTACGATTGATCCCCAACCGTCGCCATGGTTTATCACTGAAATTTTCTTGAATAATGGCTCTAGTTATTCGTTATTTAAGGCGAAAGCTTTTAATTCCTCGCGCGGTGTCCGGCGTCCTGTCCTGTCATAATGATTTTGCCACGCCGAGCACGTGAGAAATGTATCTTAGTTCTCCTTCTCTGGCGTCATCACACTTATCAATAATGATAGTTTTTGATAGTTAGTGATAGTGAGAGTGATGAAGATACTTACAGAGATGAATGACTATGATTTCATTACCGTATGGTGTGTGTCATCACGATATAACGACTGGTCAGGACGTCACCAGGCGATGTACGAAAGAGCAGGATTGCACAGGAAGCGGTAACTATAATAGCCACAAAACAGATGAATAGAAAGATCAGCTTAAAATGGGCTCCAGCGACGCGTCTTTTCCTGATAACGAGTTGGCACACGAGTTAGCTCGAGCTCTCTACCTCCGGGTAACTAGAGAGCCATCCTATTGCCAGAATATGGACGAACGTCTATAATTTGTACAGATCTTGTCAAAAATTGTAGACAAACAGAAAGCTGGCGCAGCCACTGGAAAAGAGTCTGAAAAAACAAAGAACAGACGACCGCATGGCGACGTTGACAGGCAAGAAATTGCATACACTCGGTCTGTGTCAAGTCCAGAAAGATGAGAAATCCGACGATAAATCGAAACAAAGTGGGGAGAGAGGGAACCCAACTACATGATTTGGGAATACGCTAGCTGCCCAGGGGCTAACACAAAAATAAATAAAAGAGAAACGTGGGAAACTCTTCTGCGGAGCAAGGTCCCAACTCTGCAGGAAGCAAGCCATCCACCTGGCTGTAGACACCGTTAGGAGCCAAGACCTCTTTGCCTGCCTCTAATCATAGAGGTCTCGGCCCCTCCGCTAGGCCTGCGTGCCTGGGGCGGGGAGTAGGGGGCCTCCATTCTGGTGGAAATGAAAATTGCACACACACACACACACACACACACACACACACACACACACACACACACACG
>JAJIZL010048886.1:13585-40524 GCA_023969395.1 Amblyomma maculatum
ACACACACACACACACACACACACACACACACACACACACATGTTTGATCCAGGCATCCGTGTGGCGTCTTTCAATTTGCGACTGCTAATAGTAATAATTGGCTCTGAGGAAAAGAAAGGGGCTGTATCTGTCACGGTTCCTTCTGTAGACACCGCAACCACGGCGTAAGGGAAGGAACAAAGCATAGAGTGATAGTGGAAAGAGAGAAAAGGAGCCATTGGAGGGCTACATGGTAGGTAATTTCGACCACCTGGGTATCTTTAACTTGCGCTGACATCGCACAGCACGAGGACGTTTATTCGTTTCGGCTGCATCGAAACGAAGCCGCCAGTGGTCGGGAACGAATCTATGTACTCCGGCACAGTAGTCGGGCGTTTTACCACTGCACCGCAGCAGCGGAAGCAACACAACACAGCATGCAGAAGCATACGCTTTACAGCAGGCATCGGGAGTTTCAAAGTGGTTTACAGGAAAGAAAAGGCGCGATATCTGTGACAGTTCTTCATGGGCCCCCTACCCGAGCCGTAAGCAAAGGGAGGAAAGTGCGCGTGAAAAATGAGAGAAATATGTACCGTAGTGGAGGGCTTTGGACCAACACGCAATAGCGGCTTTGCTGGTAAAACCTCTATTGAGGGTATCAGGGTATGGCACAAGGATTCGGGTGGTTCTGACCTTTTATGGTGCCTGTCAGGCTGTGCTTGGCACCAACCACATAAGCCCAGTCAACCATCATATGCTGCACGGCTGCGTTCGAGCAAGAGAGCGATCTCCCAACCCTTTTGGTCCTTGAGACTCCAATTTGGCGGTGCCTCACAATATTTCTATGAAACAATTAAGGGCCAACTTCATGGACCGAAAAAGTGTCGGCTAAATGACATTTCAAGAGCAACATCTAGACAGCGAATAAAACGGCACCCGAAATAGCTTGTGTTTAGCCTCTGAGTACGTCCGACACCGCAGCAACAGTGTGTTACAGGCGCGTCTCTCTAAAGCAAGGTTTGAGCAAGGGCTGTTGAGCGGAACGGCGACAAAGGTCCCGCTTCAGCTGTATCTGGAGAGTAGGCACAACCTGAACGCTTACAGGACCTCATGGCGCGACCTCTCCAAAATTGTGCCGCCCGCTAGCGCGGCTGACGGCAGTGCTCTAGCCGTGCGCTGCTCCATAATCGTGGCTAGGCCTATGTTTTCGAATCGATGATACATGAAACAGCGGTAAGAAATTCTTTCGTGCTATAGTAAATGGTCTACTCAGGGGACTGCCTAATTTTCAATATAATGCTCTATAATAAAAGCCAAATATAATTAATCTTGGCTGCAAGTTGTAGCGGAGGTGGCTTGCAAGCGGACCGGAGCAGCCGTGCCGCAATGGCGGTAGCTGGCTATGAGCAGAACGTTGCTTGCATCGCAGCTGTCGCTTCTATTCAACCACCCGGTACGCCTCAGTGGTCCGCAAAAAAGGATTAAGTATTAACATTCGGCTTAATATTTACAGGAAAAACAAAATTTAGTACACGTTTCTGAAGTTCTTCGCATCGTCGGTGCGCCCGACTCGGAGCTGCAGCCAGCGCTGAGCGGCAGCAAGTGCTGCGATCGCAGGGTGGTCGGTGGCCGTTCGCCCGGCTGCCGGTGAATATATCTGGCCCGGCTTGGGGATCGGCGGCGAACTGCCGGCGGCCGGGCGGCAGCTCGCAAGGTTTGCCGTAGGAAAATCGCTCAATGTGGTTCGAACTTTACCTGATCGAAGGTTACTCTAAGTGCGCCACATAAAGCATTTGGGGTCGTACCGGCCCGGATGTGCCAAGGCCAATGATGTGTAGCTGTCGCCAGATCATTTTTTATGGGGTTATTTTTTATGAGTTGTTCTCGATAGTGAAGAGTTATATCGTGATAGGTGAGAAGCCTGTCCCGCGTGCTTCCCTATCTTCGGTTTGCCCCGCACGGCTGACATGCACTCGGGGACCTGAGTGAGCTGCCTCATTGCCAGGATTGGTGGCATAGTATGGTGCCCAGACGATGTGAATGTTTCGGGGAGCTGTGGGCTCAGAGGATAAGATTTAATGGGTGACTTGTTGCATGCCCTCTCGCGAAATTTAGGATGACTGGTTCAAAATAGCCTAAAATGAGTGGGGCAGTGGAAGAGATAGCTAGCGCTATGGCTGCCTCTTTGGCCTATGCAGATGATTTTGCTTTCAAAAAGGCGGAAACTGTGTGATGAAAGTTATACGAAAGTGCACTGATGGCATATGTCGTGGGATTGTATTCAGCCGTGTCTATCTAAGCCGCTTCGGCGTCATTCACGTGGGCTTTGTGTAACATTTTTACTGGAGCTTCTCGTCGTGTTTTGTGGTGAGCAGGGTGCATATTCGTAGATAGTGGATGTATGGTAAGGTTGTTCTGGATCTTTTGGGGGACTTGGTGGCTGTTTTCGGAGGGTGGACCAATTGGTTGTAGTTTGATTGAGACTGGGATGAACCTGCCCGTGTCTGTGGAGTTGAGCGGTTCGATGAACTTCGACTAGTTGCTGGATTGTACTGTGCACTCCCATGTTTAGGCGGCGTGTTACGGTAGGAGCATGTTTCGGGAGGTAAACTGCGGTTTTTTACGCCTGACGAACGAGTGCCTCCATTTTTATCCGTTTCAGCAATGGTAAGAATATGGTATGGGTGGGAATAACCATTCGGCCGATTACGTTTGCTTGCACAACGTGCTAACATCGTATTGTCGCAAGTATCTGTGCTTGTTCGCTATTCGATTGATTAGTCTGATATTTTGATGGATAATGATAGTCAGTGTGTTGTTAGTTTCTTGTTGAGTCGATTATTTTGCAGCAACAAATCCACAATTCGAAGTTTGCTGACATCAGATACTGTAAGTCCATCGATATTTATGTGCATGGAAGACTTCTTTGCTTGTAAGGTGGGAATTTAGGTAGAACAACAGGTGTTTGAATTTGGTAGGGAGAAGTCTAGGCTGATGAATGCAGCGTGTGTTGCTACTACGTCCGTTCCTGATTGAAGAGTCTCCTCTATGTTTTCTATAATTCCCGTGGTAGTTTATACTGTAATGTCATCCGCATAGATGATGTGGGACAGGTCCGAGATTTGGGTTAATTTTCAGGCCATCGGGATGGGGGTGACGTTCAATTGTAGGGGGAGAGGACCGATCCCTGGGGTGTTCCACAATTGCCTAGAGATAAGGTGGGGTATTTTATAGGTCTGAGTTTGTGTTCCGCGGTGCAGTCACGGAGAGAGGCTGGGATGTGCGTGTGGATGTGTTCTACGCCTAGGCTGGTGAGGGCGTCAAGGATTGAGTCATATTGTATATTATCAAATAATCCCTTGGATAAGGTTCAAAGCCAGTAAACTTCTCATGCAGGATCGATGCTGGGGATTGCATCGGAAAATTTAAGCATAATGTCCTGTGTGGAGAGTAGCCGCTGAATCCTAAGGTCATGTGGGAAGAGATTGTGGGTATACATGTGGTTGAGTAATCTGGTAAGGAATATTTGCTCGGGAAGTTTGCCCATGCATTATGAGAGAGATTGTTTGGAGGTGGGCTATGCCTAGTGGTTTCCCTGGTTTAGGATTGAAGGTGGCTTCCGCGTGTGTCCATTGCGGGGGAAGAGTACCTGCATTCTACGGCTTGTTGAAAATGTCGGTCATGACTTAAGAAGAGTTGTCAACGTTTCGCTGAGCTTCCTTTGTTCTCCCATGTACGCCTTGGGCGGACATAACGCGTAGTTTATGTATGCCTGCTCAAACGTTCCATCTCGTTATGTCTGCATCGAGATCGGGTTCAGGCGGCCCGTGTATGAAGGCGCATTCGTAAGGTACTTGGTTTTGAGGGTTTTTATTAATATGTTATCATCCATGTTTAAGCTGTGGATGAGTCGAGCTATGTTGCGATATTGAGAACTTTCTTTGTGATAATGTTCAACGCACCTAAGAATATTCCAAGTGTGTTGAAGTCCGAGGTTGCCTTCGATGGTGGTCCCACACCTGCCCCCATTGTTATCGGGATAGCTGCGCCGCACCTTACTCTGGGCCCTTAATCACGGCTGAGATCGTCTTTAAAGAGATCGGGTTTGCTTGTTTTCGAACCACTGCTTTTGCAAGCTGTTGTCTGCCTCCCACATATGTAGAAGGCAGCTATTGGCCACGTCCAACTGTATGGTGTTCGGGATCTCCGACGTGGCAGTTTATAAGGTGATCAAATTGAGGGGGGGGGGGGCATCATTTCGGAGGTTTTGATACTTTCCCAGTCTGTGATTTTGAGCAAGTTTTGATGTACGGATGATAGAGATTAGAGAGAAGGAAGTTAGGACAATGTAGTGGTCACTGCCGAATAAGGTCTGCGTGTTCGACCATAATAATTATGTAAAATTGTTACTAATATTTATTGAAGGAGTTAATAATTAGGAATAATAAAACATTATTACCAGTGAAAAACATGCACTTAAATATAAGTGCCAAGGCAATCACGATAGTAGAGGAGCATATACGATAAATCTAGCAGTAGTAAATAATTCGCATTCGATCCTATGCGGACAAACTAAGACTACGAAAAGGCTAATGCACAGCTTAACACAATAGAAGGAAACGTGAAACGTAATATAAACAGTCAGGGCCCCTTGGGGATAACTAAAGGATAATGCTGCAGAAAAATGCCTTCCATCTTTGTAGCGAATGTTGTTAATGTCGGCGTGCGGTAAGGAAAGAGTCCAGTTTGTTCTATTCTCGGTTGCCTATAGGACACAATATGAATGAATAAATGCAACTAGATGACGGAAATATTCAGTTAATGTAAAATATGTTTGAGGCTAGTCTGTCGATACTCTGATGGGTAAATATATTTTGGCACATTGTGATAATTCTTACGCTATATTTGCTGTAAAAAATTCAAACGCACGCCCTTTGCTATTATAGAGAGTGTCGCAAGAACTTCGATGGCTACAGGGTAAGTTGGGGAGTCAGTACAATATTATTGTTCTGGACCTCCTCTCGAGAAGAACAGTTTACACAATCCTGCCGATGTTGCACAGTCGATGTGTGCGTCCCATCTGATGCCAGCGGTTAGTGTGATACCGAGATGTTACACTGGGAGTTATAAGTGGAGTGCCATGAATGCTCCAAGGGAAACACGTGTGTACTTTTTTCTAGCTATTATCATGCACACAGATTTTTTTTAGAAACGATCGTCACCTGTCACCTCTGTCACCAGTGCACCACTGTGTCAAGTGATTGGGAAAGCGCAATGTGGTCGTGATTATTTTTATCTTTTGGTACAGGATGCGGTCATTTGCAAAACGTTTCATGCTACAGTACTTTCAAAATTGATATCATTATTATAGATTGGAAATAGTAGTGGGCTAAGGGCGGAGCCTTGCGGAACTCTCGAAGTGACCGCAGCTATTACAGAAGGCATGTTATCAAACATTACAAATTGAAAGCGGTCAAAAAGGGATTCTTGCCAATTCCAGCTTTGCAATTATTTTGATGTTCAACGCGTTTTTCCGTAACACTGGTCTCCTTACCGGCAGTTGTGGTAAAGCGGTGTAGCAACTGCGGGCAAGTCAGCATCCTGTAACTGAAGAGAGCAGCGCTGCATGGTATGAGATGAATCTCTGGCGCTAGGAAGTGCGAGAAATGGCTTAGCTTGAGGGGTGGATGACATTACTGCATAGCAGTGAGGGGTTTTGTGGCCAGATCTAATTTTATGGTGGGTTACACAGCAGCCTCAGGTGTACTTCAATGGAATACTGGAAGGAAACACTCGTCGCCTTTCAAAGTAAAGAGAAACACTACCCTAGTTAATCCAGAAGGAACTTTATTCTCACTGCAAATGTTCTTTTTGCAGAAGTTTGGTTGGTTCATTATTTGGATAAAAATATGAAATATGCTTCGCGAAAGTAACGCTCAAATAGGCACGCCAATTTGAGCGCGATAAAATAGACACAAAGCAAACTGTTAATGAGTAACTCCATTCCCTTAACCAGTGCTTGATGCAAGTGTAATACATGGAGGTCTAGAGAGTATTCTATGCCGCATGAAAATTCATTGGCGATATCTGCTGCACGTGAAGTGTATAGCCAAGGTCTCCATGACGAAAATAACGGTAGCGAGGCCCAAGAATGCCATGAAAACGCCAAAGAAGGGGGCGAGCTGCACTATTTGAAGACGCTGGAATTCTGTCCTTTCATGCATTTGCCTGTGTGCAAAAATATTTTGTTGAATCTCTATAGGTAGACGGAGAAGAGACGCTTCGATAATTTTTCTAATGAACTGTCTAAATGCTTCCAGATGAGGGTAATTCTTCCGGACCACTATCGTGAAGAATACTCGGTTTAAGTGGTCTCGCGATTCTACGAGCTCCCTACTCTCCTGCCAAATTCTCGAAAAGGGCTCAGAGAACATATAGCAAATTCGATCGCTTTGTTGAGCACAAATTAGACATGCCATAATCGATTTGGTGGTAAGGTTCTTTTTGTCACGGTATTGCAGAAATGAAGGAGCTCAGTTTCACATGAACACTGTTTCCATGAAAAGGCGTTTTCAGTGCAGTGTGCTGAAATGATCCTTCTTTGACGCATGGAACCACGCGCTTTTGTTGAAGGGCAGCATCCAATTTTTCGACTGAATCAATGGAAACTGGTAAAGTGGGGACAGCCGGCTTCGGTGTCAACTCACTTTGAAAGTAGTTGGAAAACGGAAGTATACTAACTAGCCACAAGCCACAGATTATTGTAGAAATCCAAGCCAGTCTTATGCGAGGAATAGGAGATGACGAGGCGAAGAAGGATGCTATGAGAAACATGAACATGTCTGCGTTAGTATTCGGCGATCCAGGTTTTTTGTTGTAAAAATCCGATAGGAGGAAAAACAGGAAACAGGAGGAAAGCGTGGCCATGACTAAGAAGAGACCTAATTTAGCTTTGGTGAAGATGTCAAACATAGACAGTGGCGAAGCGTGGTTGCGACTGGCATAGAAGGTTTCATAAGCATACTGTATCAGTCCGGGAACTCCGAAATACATTGGTAAGCCTTCATGAGCTGACAGCAAGCTGGTAGAGACATCAACGTGAATAGAAAACAATTCGCCCCGAAGAACGTTTATTTCGTTGTAGAACGTTTGAACTACAGTGGCGTTGTACAATGAAAAGGAACTGAAAATAATGTTTGTTGGCCATGAATTTCATGTAATTCATTTCATGTAATGTCATGTAATGTCATGTAATGTCATGTAAAGAGTTTGGAGCATTTTATCTGAAACTCAGCCATAAGAATAATTTACTTTTACAGATTAGTGAAGTAATGTATTCGATTGGTGTATTATTTGTATGTAACGAAATTATTGTAACAGCTGGTTGTTTAATTTTTGTGTTACAATAACTGTGAGGCTAAGATTGTTGATTTTATTACCTATTGTTCCATGACATGCTTTAGTTCAGGAGCTTTGAAGGAGGTTCCTGAGAAACCCAGGGGTATCGTGTGCTGTTTCTAGGCTTCCGCGAGGTCCCACTAGATGCCGCTCACCCTAATTCCTCCACTATTTATCTCTTATTTACAGCTACGCCTGCGAGCCAGGCACAGTGCGTGGTACATTAAATACCCCTTTTTAGAAGCACGCGTTGCTAGAACGCCGGTCAAAATGTTTAAAGGGGGCGTGGCCCACGAGGCGGCGCTTTTGGTGCACGAAAACTCGAGGCTGCACGCATCGCCTGGTTAGTCTACCAATGGCAGAAAAGCGTGTGCGTCTCACTCAGCCACATAAAGCAAAAGCGTTAAGTGCCCCCGCAGAAAAGCCGGTGTCAGCGCAGAGGTTGTAACGCGAAAACGCAAGAGAGTGAAGAAACAGTAAAAGGTTTGCCGAAACCCGTGGATTTGCGCATGGTCCCTTCGCTGGGCGAGGCGAGCACCCAACCACTCCGCCACAGAACCGCATTGCTGGTCTCTGAATAAATGTGGATCTAATATATGCATTCGCCTATGACTGTCAGCTAAAGTTTAGGTGTGTCTTTAAAAACAAAATTGTTACGGATGTAATAGTTAAGCGTGTAGCAAACATCTCCGCTTTGCTTACTGCGATGCGGCGCTCACTGAAAAATTCCTTCGACCGCACTGGCCGGCCGCAACAGATTGCGCGAGCCGGCGCCCGATTCAAAGCCTTGTACATCAATTTATCGTCTTCAAAGTATTGATTTTAAGGACTGCAAGCGAGGCCTGATAAAGCTATCGCGTTTGACAATTAAAAAAAAGCTGAAGAGTCCGCCAATTTTCTTGGAACATTTCCACAGCCAGAAGATGCCAATATTTTCCATTTGGGAAGGCGATTTGCATCGAGAAGAGCCGTATCTGTCCCCAAGGTAGGAAATATGACGCGACACCTATGCGGCGACGAAAATCGAGACCTAGCCTATGAAAACCTCCGTACACGACTCTTACGCCTTCTTGTCATGATGCCATAACCACATGTCGGTGGCTCAGCAGTTAAGACGCCCGGCTACTGAACCGGAGTATTAGGGTTTGAACACGACCTCTGGTGGCTGCGCTTTGATGTAGGAGAACCAGAGAGGCGTCCGTTTGCTGTGCGATATCAGTACACAATAAAAGCCCAAGGTGGTCGAATTACAACGCAGCTCTCCGCTAAGGCACCTCTTTCTTTCTTTATATTTTCGCCCCCACCTTCCTACCTTCCTTTACAGCACGGGTCAAGTGTCCCCGGAGGAGCGGTACAGATACTGTGTCTCTTCTTTAAACGAATTTCCAGTCACCAAGAACCCCTGTTGCTATGCGATGCATAGACGTCATTCCTTGTTAGAGGTCCACCGGCGGTCGAAATTACACTGAAGCTTCTGCACTACGGCTCGTCTTTCTCTCTTTCCACTTTAACTCCCACCTTCCTCCCTTATTTTTTCGGCGCGGTCAGCTGTCCGCGTGTGGTATGCCCAGTTCGTGTGGAATATATATTGCTCAAGGTCAAATTGCGGAATTACGCAATCTTGAGGAACGCTAGCACTAGAGATGAAGCTCTAAAAATTCCCCTTACCACCGGAGCATGGAAGAGAAGATAACCAATGAAAAATATCAAATGAAAAATCAATAGAAAGCCGGGCTTACCACACGATTATGCAAGCTGCCGAGTTGGTTTAGGCTTAGCCAAGGTCGTGAGTTACAAGCGAATTTTGCCTTGCGACTGTCGTTTTTTTTTTTTTTTTTTCATTCTTGTTTTCGATTCAGAATTTTCAGCATAAGGGAAACCGGTTATTTAGCAAAACGGTCTTTAATACGGTAAAATTAAGAAAAATACTCAAAAATACTCGGAAATAATAAAAACGAAAACAAAACAGGTCGGGTCAGTAGACAATCAACATCGCCTTTTTGTGACGGAAAGGGAAGGGGTGGCGTCGCTTGGCATATATGGATGGGTTTTGTGGTTTGTTGTGTCAGAAGGTTCGAGAACCCCTTCTATAGCAGGAAAAAAAGCTACGCAATACGAACTAAGCTGTGCGCAAATAATTCCTGAGCAAAAAAAATTTTTATTAATGGAGTACAGAAGGACTAAGTTAATATGCAATCATCTCGGCCTGGTTTGGTTTTTTGGGTTTAACGTCCTAAAGTCCTAAAGCGACTAAGTCTATGACAGGCGCTTCGCAAATGTTTGCCATCACGCTTCTTTAACGCGGAATAACATCGCACAGCATACGGACGCCTTAATTATGGCGTTTATGGATGAGCGGCCGCCGAGGCCGGGACTTTATCCCGCATTTTTGGGTAGAGCAGTCCAGCACCCTAATCACAGCTCAACCGCGGCGGGCCTAAACTCGAAAAAAAACGAAAAGATGGCTCATGCTGCCTGAGACTATGCATTCTTGCATGAATTCTATAGGCTTTTGTCGGGAGCCCGACAAAATTATTGATCCGATGGATGGCCAGAGCCATGGTGTAGAGAGCAGGCTGAGAATAATTTAGACACAAAATTTAGGTGCTGTATAAGAGGCTACAAAGCAGATGCATGCTCTCGTGAGCAGGTTGGCATTTTGTCGCGAATATGAAGATGGTATAAATTGTGGAATCAAAACAATACACGTTTTGTGATTTTGCGCATCACCTATATTTTACACAAGGTACTAAAAAGATATACGGGGTATTTCAGTTACAACTTTATGTAAATTTAAGAAATATTCGGCCCAAAATAACAAAACAGTTATTGTATTACACTACGAACTATGAGTATACAGAGGCGCGCGAATCATAGCTAGTTGATAGAGTAAAAATATTGGCATCTTCTACTGCCAATGTAATTCCGTCTTTACAGTTTCTGAGTTTCATAGCGAGCAGTCAAAACTATACGGTTCTATTCATCCAGGTGTCTTTTTTTGGACTCCGAAGCGAAAATTGCATACCCACTTCGGGAGAAGCCTGGGTATAGGCAAAAAGTTTCTTTTAAAGATTAAGTAGACACTAAATTCTTAATATTTGGCTTCTGCAATAAACCAAGATTCGCGGCATAAACGTAAGCAAAGTAATAATGGCGAGTTTCAAATGAGGCGGCAAAAAAGTCCATACAAATGAACACGTTTAAAGGATGGCCTACCTTTCTAAGGAATTTTTGTCTGGAGGAGACACCCATACACTGAAGCTGCCCGGAAACTAAACGATCTGAACACTTTACCAGGTTTGGGCGACTTGAATGGGATAGAGAAATCACAAGCCACCTCGGCTAGGGAAAAACTTCGTCTGAAATTTATCGACATTTCCGTTTATATATACACATATGGCCACTGATCTAAGAAGAAACATTTTCGACGCGTGGGCGAAAACATGACTTCCAGTTTCATGTCAGTATTACAGCAGGGCTAACAAAGACACCGCACTATCTACACGACATCGATGCACGCGCACTTTATGCTGTTTGGAGACCTGTCCAGCCGACTTCTGCACTGTCAACACATCTGTAGTGCTGTTTGTTCAATCGGAATACTTGATAAAAACGTTCTGCACCTAGATCGAATGTTTTCGTTTGAAGAAATACCGCTGTCTTGAGGTGGATTGAGTGTGACAGTCAAGTCAATTCTCTTGCATATTTTTGTACGTAAAGTATCAAATGGAAGGAGCAATATGAGATGGCACAAAGTGATGCCGCAGAAAAAATGAAGGAAAACGTTCACAAAGTGAACAGCAAAAGAAACAACTTGAAAAACGTTTAGAATCGACAATTTTATAAAATGTGCCACTGTTTTAAAATACCGAACCTGCCGAATTTTATTTATGGGCATGCCAGTGTACAAATACGACACATCAGGACTAGGTGTGTGTAAGTATATTCCGCTTTCTTGATGCACATGAAATCTTTATTTCCTCGATACGTTGCCAAAATGATTGAAAAACTGCTGCACTAGACGAAGCAATCAGATGTCACAAACTAATCACTTGTCGTGGGCTGTACACTTTGTGAGATCTGTTACGAGCGAGTCACTGAAAAAAACACCGGGGACCAAATATATCCATCATAATCGACGTACGAGAACTCAAGTTGAATATATTTGGTAAGATTGCTTTAACACTTTCTTAATATGGTTTTACATGCGCGTGAAAAAAAAAGAGTTATAAGTGAAACTGCACTTGTTAAAATGGAAGTTACACTTATAACTGGAACGTCTTTAACGAGTACGTGAAACCAGTCCATACATGAGAACTCTAGATTCGGCCCATTGAGAGCTCCGTAAAGATTGAGTAAAAATTGCTATTGATGACATTTTTTGTTGAAAGAGTTAAAAGCCAACGTAGCTTAAAATGCACACGGTAGTGCAAGAAACTTGTAAAAAGCAAGATTACTAAGACTTGACCCATAGGTGTTGCAGGTTGACGGCAAGAAGTGTCTACATAACAAAAAGGAAAAATTAAATACTACTGGGTTGTGTTTTTTTCCCAAGCTACAAAATGGGTGCTTTGAAGTGTTTAGCTGAATTATGGTCTTTAACTTGCTTTAGCAGGTGTTCCTAGTGTAATCTTCTAATCAAGGAAAGCTTTCTTAGGCTTTGCACGTTAATGAATAATATGAAATCGTAAGTAAAAGCAAGGCCTTAACATCTGTGACCTACTGAGGAAAAAGTTTATTCAAAGAATAAAAACAAAAACAGCTTAAAGTTTGGTTTCTTTTGGGATGGGTTAACGTTCTAAAGCCACTCAGGATATGAGCGACGCTCTAATGGAGGACTCCAGAAATTGCGACCTCCTCGGGTTTTTCAGTGTGCACTTACACCGCATAGCTCATGGGCGCCTATATTTTAGCCTCCATAGAAAAGTGGTCCCTTAGGCCGGGATTCCATCCCACATTGAGCTTTCATACATTCCCGATGTTTGTTCATTCAAAAGATGCCTTTTAACGCTTTATACTTGAGAAAGAGTCGAGTAGTGTATTATTTTTCTATTTCGCACACCTTTTTTGTTCCCTGGGTAAAAACCGCGTAAAAGGTACATCGATGGAAATCAAAATGCATCAGTTCTGTCTTAAATGCCTCTAAAAAATTAACCGAATGGACTCTACACGAATTATTAGAGTTTGGAAAGCTACTTTTAGAGGAGGTAATAATTGATTTGATGTATTTTGAAAAACATTTCAAAAACTACATTATCCAAAATGTGTTGTTTGTTTCGCTGGCTGCAGTGCATTCCTTTCATAAAATATTTGGTCGACGTTTTGTGAAACGCCACGCCAATTTGCATGATGAGCTGAAGAATCGCTGCCTTTGGCATGAGTGCTTATAAAGCTAAGGTCAAAAGATGGCGTCACAACCTGTCCATGTGTTCAATATGAACATGTTTAGTTTTTTCACCACCAGCCCTAGATAAAAAACCCGTTCACTTGATTGAACGTTTTTTTTTTTCAACTTGATATCTGCATATCGGAAGTGGGAATGTGATCCGGTTTTCGCGTGCTTTAGTCCGCAAGCGAAAAAAAAATAATTTTTTTTTAACTCTCTAGGTGTGATCGATGTTTTTTCTGGAGATATCATGACAGGGCCCACAGCTACTAATGCTTTTGAGTTCGCAGCTTGTTTACTATAATGCTGAAATGTAGTGTTTGCTGCTAGCTTTTAGAGTGCGGCATAAGAGGAACAGCAATCGATATCGATCGCATGCGCTGGCTGCTATCTCGGATACGAGGTCGTTCGGATTGTAAGAACATTGTTTGCTGAATGGAAGTTTCATTGTTTATATGTTTACACCGCGCTGCGTGACACGAGACCTTCGGCGACAGCTCTTCTCGAATATGTAACTTGTACTGCTCCATGCATTTACTCCCCCACGCAGTGGTGGATCTCGTACTCTTGTCCGCAGCTTTCATGTAGGCCCTCCTTGTCATCCTGCCTTCCATTTATGTTCAGCGTTGTCGCGAAGCCCGGGTTACGTCACGCCTTCTCTTACATTAAAATGCAATGATTTTATCATCACCTCTATTCGGTATTATCTCCCACTACAACATCGTCTCCATCGCTGCGTAAGAAAAATACAAATATTTCAAGCGACACAAGTTCCTTGAGGGAGGCCATTGTAGCCTGCTCCTTAATAATTAAATCCTTGTGTTTTTAAAGCGTGCGCAGTTACATATGATATGAATGAATGCGTACCCTTGATGATATGGCACAGGGAATTGGATACACGCTTTGCTGCGGTTGCTGCGTCTGTTCATTAGTCCAGTTGTGTCTTTAAATTCAAAACTGACGCATACGTTCCCATCAGGATCAATCGATCGATCTTCGTCTTTAAGCGCTGGGGACGAACGTTTTCATACTTCGCCACCATGTGAATACTCCGTTCAGTTCCGTTCAGTGACCTTGCCCCTATAGCCGAATGGTAATCTCTCTCAGCCAGCACAACGAATTCGACAAATTTAGTTTGAGTAATTGAAAGTTGAAATCAATTCTTATTGCGCGATCAACATCCCTCGCTAAGAACATCAAGGACACTGATGTAATTTACACGTCAGTTCTAGGACATAGCAAGTTTGCGTAATAAAAAAAATCTTGTGCACAGTAAAACCTGTGGCCGTAAAAAAGTTTCGGCGTTCTGAATGCTGTCTTGAATTATGCGTACTTATGCCTTAAAAGATAGCGGTCCTGTCTTTAACGATTGGTATGCGTTGGCTTTACAGTTCGAACCGTGTCGCTTGCCTATAAATGGCAGGCGTTCAGGAAAGGTCGAATCAGGCAAAAGTCTTGAGGTTTAGCCGTTCAGTTTTCAGACGACTGGATAGCTGGTCCTAACTTGGGCCTGCCCATAGTTACACAACTAGGAATTTGCGCAGCTTGATACACTCTTAATCTGGTACCACATACGCGTTAAAAAGGTTCCAGTTATAAGTGAAACTTTCGATTATATAAATGGAAGGGCCACTTATAACTGCAACTTATGTTACTTGTGTGTGGAACCAGATTAAGAGTGTAGGAGCTGGCAGGACCAGGCGAGCTGGGACAATATTCTTACTCAAAACTTAACAAGCTCTCAACGGACAACGCCATACATTCCGCAACGACATGGACGCGCCATACAGCTCTAGACGTCCTCGCCAGAGTCTTGGCCATTCACCCCCAATCAAGTGTCGTCACCTGTATGGGCAATGGAGACATTGAAACTGCCGAAGGTATCATCGAAGGAAGTACCCAGTTTCTCTTGGAGCGCTGACTTGAAATTTCAAGAGGCGTCGCCCATTTCCGTCATAGACGAGCTCAAGGGCTCGTCCTGAACTTCACCGAAACATACCGACACCTGAAGACCGGATTCACACTGTTCTTTCAAACTACAGCAAGTGCTTTTCTTTAGCGCCGAAAGTGCGGCAAACTCCTTTGGCAAAGTACCTCAACATCACGGGTGAACACGCTCGACCACTACGTCAAAGCCTCTGCCATGTATCGCCGCGAGAACTCCATGCCATACGCGATCAAGTTGAAGAAATTCTGCGTGATGAGGTGATTCAGCCATCGAAGAGCCCCTGGGCAGCACTAGTCATTTTGGTGAAGAAAGACGGCACACTTTACTTCTGCATTGATTACCGCCGCTTGAATAGCATTACAAATATCTACCTGCTTCCCCGCATCGACAACCCACTGGAACGGCTATAAAACGCTAATTACTTCTTGTCGATGGACCAGAAGAGCGGGTACTGGCAAATTGAAGTGGGTGAAAGAGACCACGAAGAGACCGCGTTCATCACGACAGGCGGCCTTTTGGAATTCAAGGTAATGCCATTTGGCCTCTGCTCCGCACCAGCGACATTCCAGCGAGTAATGGATATGGTACTGGCTGGCTTGAAATGGAAAATTTGCCTGGTATACTTGGACAACCACGTTTTCTTCTTTTCGAACTTTGAAGACAATCTGAGAAGGTCTCGAACAGTACTTGAAGCAATCAAGTTGTGAGGTTTAGCGTTGAAAGCAGAGAAGTGTCACTTCGCCTACGAAGAGATGTTGTTTATGGGTCATATTGTCAGCAATGAGGCAATTCGCCCCGACCCAGAGAGAACCGATGCGCTCGCACTGTGCGCTTATTACCGACGAGTCGTCAAGAACTTTTCGCGCCTCGCCGAACCATTGACGCAGGTTACAAAGGCGGATGTGCCATTTAAATGAGAAGCACCGCAAGCGGTAGCTTCTGAGGAAACTAGGCGCCGCCTACAGTCCACTCCTCTACTGGGTGACGTTGATGAGAACGCCGAGATTGAGATACATAGCGAGGCGAGCAGTCTGGGTCGAGGCGCTATTCTCATTCAGAAGAATGCCGGACAGGAGAACGAAATCGCCTGTACTAGTAGGCCCCTCCCTAAAGCCAAGGCCAATTACTCGACTACCGAGAAGAAGTGCCTCGCGATCATCTGTACCACTTCAAAGTTCCGTCCCTACCTATACGGTCGACAATTTAAGGTGGTAAGCGATCACCACGCGCTATGCTGTCTGGCAAATTTGAAAGACCCGTCTGGCCGCTTTGCCCGATGGTGCTTACGACTTCAAGAATTTGACGTGACCGTAGTTTATAAGTCGGGCTGCAAGCATTCCATCGTAGACTGCTTCTCCCGCGCTCCCGTCGACGATCCCCAGAAAGACGATGGCGACGACTCCTTTTCGGGACAGATAAGCACCAGCAGTTGTGGGCACCAGCAGCGCTCGGATCCGGACTTGAAAGGCCTAGCCGATTAGAGGGATGGCAAGAGCGCTTCCTCTCCTGCTGTGTTCAGGCGAAAGTTATCATTATTGGCTTTAAGCAATGGCATCCTCGTAAAGGATTTCTCAGCCAATAGGACCGCGCTGCTTCTTGTGCCTAAAAGTTTCCGGCAAAAGTTGCACGATGGGCCCATAGCAGGCCATCTCGGGTTTGCGCCCACGTTTCATCAAATCGAGGGGTAGTACTACTGGCCGCGACTATTTGCCGACGTCTTCCTTTACGTGGAAACGTGCTGCAAATGTCAGCTATGCATGACGCCGCCTATCAGACCAGCTGGCTGCTGAACCCAATACAACCCCCCCACCATGCCCTTTCAACAAATTGTGATGGATCTCTTTGGCCCCTTTACATTTTTATCTACTCGTAACAAGTGGATCATCGTGGCCACCTACTACATTAACCACTACGCCGAAGCGAAAGCACTGGCCAGTGTTACCGCGGCAGAAGTCACCAAATATTTTGTCGAAGAAATTCTCTTGTGACATAGCGCCCCAGAAGTTCTCATCATAGACAGGGGAACGCTATTTATGACAGTAGTGATGCAAGTAATTCTAGAATAGTAATTAATGCCATCGACGAACAAATGCGTACCATCCAAAACATTCAGTTTGCTTAATTGAGAGTTCACCGGAAACCATCTGGGGGCGGGAAATTCATTGCAGCAGAGCATATATTATCCTATTTACGTCCTGTCAGCGCACAATAAAGAACCCCGGTTGGTCGAAATTTCCGGTGTCCTCATTCAGATGATCTACCGACATCCAGCGCGGTGAAACCCGGATGGAGACGAAGGTCACGTGGCGGGTCAGTTTGGTTCAGTTTCTGGAGCAATGATGAACAGCTAGAAGAGCAGTGGTCCATCTTCGAATTATAGAGGTCTACGTCATCTGAATATGGGCGCTGCATGAACAAGTATGCCACTAAAAACAGAGACAGCCAAAAATTCCTAAGCGAAAAGGTCGTCTTTTCAGATGTATGCCCTGATGGTTGGTGTGCCCTATGGTAATAAGGCTTCGAGAGGAAGTTTTATTTTTAGAAAATGTTGCTTCTCCTAGCTCTATAAATATTTTAATTTCAGGGTGTTGTAACTGCTGCACCATAAGCCTCAAATTCCGTCCTCCCGTGTACGTTAGCGTACAATTATACTGTGTATAAGAATAGCACAAAATATTCGAAATGCAGCAAATCAACTCAACGATGCCGTGCTCAGGTATTCTGCTCACATGACCTGTCCTAATTGCAGAAATATTTATTATGTTCTGCAGTTGACTCATTGCGGTAAACTCACATAATCCTTTTTCGTACAGTATTTGCTACGTTTGCCTGCAGATTTTCATTTGAGGCTGAGAGACGCGATAATGTTTGTCGATTTGGCAGTGTGAGCATTTAGTGCATTTTTATTTCCGGGATATTACTTTCTGGTTTATTTATTTCCTCAGTACATCATTCCGAACACTTTGCATGCTCTTGAGGATGAATTTAGCTGTTTCCCTACACAGTTTAGGTTTTATCCTGCTTTTTGAGACCTTTATATTTTGCAAGCTTGCATGCAAGAGGTGCATTTTGCTGTAAAGATTCTGGCAGGTAATTTATGATGCGAAGTTATATTCGAGCCGTAATAAACAACTTTAATAACCTGATTTCAATGTTTTTTGCTGCACTAATATACTAATCTGAGTAGTCCGGGCTGCTGCATATATTGCATTTGTACATATTCTTAAAACGTCAGCAGCGCCATGATGTTTGATGCTGCAAACTGGGAGCTTGCTGGCAGAGAGATGACGTCGGATAAAGATTTCTTCTCATCGCGTAATTGTTATTTTAATTTAACATTTCACTCAAATGGTTCTTCATCGCCATTAACTACGAAATCAGACAGTCTTGATAACAATGTGTCCTATTAGCAGCATGCTCACCCCTGTCAACCCTTTAGTAATTGTTGCGCTGAAGGGTTCCATGCTGTGAATGGGGCTTTGTAAGTATATTCTGCAGCAAGCTTTTCGCCTAGTGAAGCGAAAAGCTTCACTAGGCTAGGCAACTCCGAGTCTCGCGTGTGCTCCGTCGTTAGAAAAAAAAGCTATAAAGCCCCGCTTTAACCAAGTCGTATGAACTTGCCTTAGGGGCCTATAGGGGTAACTTGAATGTCATAGTCTTGGCAGGCTGACTGACATAACCGTCAAATGTGAAACGACAGACCCAAGTTGGCAACTCCTACCAGGGGACCACGTACACGGACACGGACACGTGCACGTACATAGACACGGACAAGGCACACAGCGACGAGCGGTTAGACCTGGCGTAGTATTGCTTTCGCAATAAGAGCCACAGCTGCACATGCGCAACCCCGTGACGTCACAGGAGAGGCGCAGGTGGCCGGAGCCGCCGCAACCGCCGACGCGACTCCGCCGGTTGACCTTTATCCGGTACCGCGCGCTTCCGCGCATGCGTGGCTGTGGGCGGAGCTGCTGCGACTCTGTCGGTATATATATATATATATATATATATATATATATATATATAGTCCCGCTTTAACCGAGCCGTATGAGCGGGTCTGCTGGCCTAGGGATAACGCGAATGCAAGGGTCTTGGCACGCTGATTCTGATACATCCTCCCATGTGAAAGGAGAGGCCCGAGTTCG
The DNA here is from genome assembly GCA_023969395.1 of Amblyomma maculatum. NCBI lineage: Eukaryota > Metazoa > Arthropoda > Arachnida > Ixodida > Ixodidae > Amblyomma > Amblyomma maculatum. The sequence goes on from JAJIZL010048886.1 coordinate 32,443, forward strand.
CAGCGCCTGCCAAACGATAGTGCGCTGTGACTGGTCGATACCTCTATGACGTCATCCTCATCTAAGTCAATCAGAGAACCGCAAAAGCGTGACACTTGCTCATTACAGTTATGAGTAATTAAAGGTTTTCGTCTTAAAGGACACTGTACTGGTCACCGCGCAGGCAGCCTGTGGCGAGTTCTCGTGGAGTGCGATTTGAGGAGCCGGTCGAAAAATCCTCATGGGGCCGCCGAGCGGCAGATATTACGCGAAATTTCAACATTGGGACCATATAGGCTACATCTCCAAAACTACATCCCCAAAACTACATTTCCATGCATGTGCGAATTGACATTCTTGCATACCGATCCGGTCGTAAAGAAGAACAAAGTAATGTAGGTGTCATTGTTTACTATTTTGCATGTTGCACGCGTGTTGCACCTAGCTGTGTTCGCTGTCGCTGTGTTCGCCGCTGATCTGTCCAGTCCTGCTGATCGAGTCCTGCTGCCGTGCTCAATAAACCCCAATCTTACATTTGGTGGAGGTGCTGGGTAAGAACTATCCTCTCGCCCTGGAACTCCGCAGCCGCACATTACCACCTCCTGCGATGCCTGAGGACGTTAACCACCAAGCCGTACAAGTTGGCTCGGTCATCATCTGTTCCGGCTCCCTCCACCAGCGAGACCCCGCCATCTTCAGCGGCACCGACGACCATGAGGTCGAGGACTTGCTCAAATCCTATGAGCGAGTGAGCACTTATAACAAATGGGATGCGGAAACGAAATTAAGCAACGTGATTGTCTATCTCACCGGCGTAGCCAATCTATGGTTTCGGAATCATGAAGCGGACATTCCATCATGGTCCGTGTTCAAAGCCAGCTTCTCTGAAGTTGTCGGCCGTCCGGCTGTGAGGAAACTGCACGGTAAACAGCGCTTGCGTGCGCGGTCTCAGCAGGTTGGCGAGAATTTCACGAGTTATATCGAGAACGTCGTCGACTTGTGCAAGCGCGTGAACGCTCAGATATCAGAGGCCGACAAAATCAAGCACATTTTGCAAGGCATCGATGACGACGCCTTTCAGGTGCTGACTGCGCGAGATATCCGCACCGTTGCTGAACTGGTCACACTGTGTCAAAGTTATGATGAACTGCGCAAACAAAGGGCCATAACTCGCGCGAACACCATGCACTCTGAGTCACTTGCTGGCCTTACGGATGCAGCTGAACCTACTTCGCCCCTGCCACAAATCAAGAGCTTCATTCGGGAAGAAGTTGCTCGACAGCTCTCCCTTATGTCCTGCCATGAAGGGCCTTCCTCACACCTTGCCCCAGTTTGCGCCAGATCATTCAAGAACAGGTAGCTCAATCCCTTCCTCCAGCCCCTCAATTTATGCCTGTCGCAGCCCCGTTGACATATGCGGCTGTTGCTGCCCGACCACCACCTACATATGCTCCCCCTCAACCTGCCTACGTTCAGCCGCCTCCTAGTCCTGCCCGAGAACCTGCGCAGTTTATTCGACCGGCTCCAAGATCACGCTATCCCTGGCGCACGACAGATAACCGGCAATTTGTTAAACTTGCGGGCTGGCTGGACATATGTCTCGTTATTGCCGAAACCGTCTCTCAGTGTCGGCAGCACCTACTCATGGCTCTGGATACTGGTCTTCGACGCCTCAGTATTCCACGCCAACTGAGCTTCCAGCCATCCGCCATTTCTCCCCAGACCGCTCAGCCGTGTCCGGCCGCCGTTCACCGTCGCCGCGACGCCGGTCTATCTCTCCGAGGCGACATCGACAGAACGCTTTACGTGAGGAAAACTAGAGGCCGCAGTTCCTGAGGCGAGAACTGCTACCCCGTCGAACTTCCCAAGTCCTCATCTGTCGCTGGCAAAGCTTATTGAAGATTTCGTCGAAGGTGTTGCTGTCATGGCTCTATTTTACACTGATGCGGCGATTTCGGTTATGGACGCAAAACTATGTAGCTGTTTAAAGAAAGTGAAGATGCCCATTGCGGGGCTTTCGTTGCGAACGGCCAGCGCTCAGCATATCAAGCGTTTAGCAGCGTGCACCGCTCGAGTAGGTATCCAGAATTGCCTTTATACGATTTAGTTCGTCGTGCTGCTAAGTTGCTCACACGCTGTAATTTTAGGCTGGGGTTTCCTGTCGCGTCACGCTGCTATTATCGATTGTGCTCGAGCAGAAGTAGGGTTCTCGACTTTGCCCGATGCCTTATCAGACGCTGATCCACCAAATTCCTGTGCTAAAGCCCTCGTCACCGAAGATATCGACCTTCCTCCCTGCTCTTCTGTGCTGGTTCGCGTCGCTTGTGCCTCTGGTAGCGATGACACCGTTCTCTTCACACCAGCCCATACTTTCCTGCATCGCAAGTGCCTACCATTGCCCTACGCTGTGCTCGCTATTTCCGCTGGCCTTTCAATGTTATGGGTCTCTAACCCATTTAACTCCCCTACTGCACTGCGCCATGGTGAATGCCTCGGCAGTATCCAGCCAATCGCATCTCTTCTGATCTCTCAAGAACCTGACGATGCGCCGCACTGCCGTGAATGCGCTCAGCCCCCCTTCTCCTGCACCCGCTTCCCCCTCTACAGACTTGTTCCTCCGTTCCATCGACGCCGATCTTCCTCCAGCGCAGCACACTCAGCTTTTGAACCTACTACATCACTTTCGCTCCTCCTTCGACTCTCATCAAAGTTCTTTGGGTCAAACTTCTACAGTCACTCATCGCATCGACACCGGCACCCACGCACCACTGCGACAGCGCCCCTATCGTGTGTCTGCAACCGAACGCCAGGCTATTGAAGAGCAAGTCGACCTAATGATTCAGAATGGCGTGATTCAGCCCTCAAGCAGCCCTTGGGCGTCACCTGTTGTCCTCGTAAAAAAGAAAGATGATTCTATCCGCTTCTGTGTCGATTATCGCCACCTTAATAAGATTACGGAAAAGAACGTCTACCCTCTCTAACGCATCGACAATGCTCTCGATTGTTTGCAAGGCGCCGAGCTCTTTTCTTCCCTAGACTTACGTTCCAGGTACTGGCAAGTTCCCCTGGAAGCGGCTGATCGCCCTAAAACTGCCTTTGTAACCCCCGACGGCTTGTACGAATTTACAGTTATGCCGTTTGGCCTTTGTAATGCTCCGGCAACGTTTGAGCGGATGATGGACTCCATTTTGCGCGGCCTAAAGTGGAAGACGGGCCTCTGCTACCTCGATGGTATTGTCGTCTTTTCTCCTGACTGACACACACCTATACCGTCTGAAGCACGTTTTGACCTGCTTGCCTGATGCCGAACTGCAGCCGAATTTGAAAAAATGTCGTTTTACCGCCCGCCAGTTCACAATTCTCGGCCACCTTGTCTCGAAAGAAGGTGTATCTCTCGATCCTGCCAAACTTCGTGCCGTAGCAGCCTTTCCCAAACCGACTTCCATCAAATATATATATGTAACTTCCTCGGGCTGTGCTCTTACTTTCGCCGATTTATTAGAAATTTTGCTTCAATTGCGGCTCCCTTGACAGACCTTCTGTCCGGCAGTTTCGACCTTTCGTCGTGGTCGCCAACGTGCGACACTACCTTCAATGCTTTATGCCGCATCCTCGCGGCACCGCCTTTCTTACGTCACTCCGACCCCACAGCGCCTACTGAGGTCCACATGGACGCCAGTGGTGTTGGACTCGGCACTGTGCTCGCTCAGCGCAAATCAGGTTATACTGAATACGTGGTTGCCTGTGCTAGCCGTACACTCACGAAGACTGAATCCAATTACTCTGTCACTGAAAAAGAGTGCTTAGCGATTATTTGAGCTGTTACTAAATTCTGCCCTTAACTCTATGGCCGCCCTTTTGACGTAGTGACGGTCCACAATGGCCTTCGCTGGCTTTCCTGACTGAATGACCCGTCCGGCAGACTGGCAAGATGGGCTCTTCGCCTACAGGAATATGATGTTCGCGTTGTTTATCGCTCCTGTCGCAAGCATCACGACGCCGATGCAGTTTCCCGCTGCCCCCTTACAGCTGAGGTCGCGAGCCTTTCCTCTTCCGACAATGCCCCGCCATCGCTTCACATCAATGACATGCCGTCAGCGCAGCGGCAAGATACGTGGATAAATTCTCTGCTCAATTTTATCTCCAATCTTACAGCTGCTTCTCCATCGCGTGCTCTTCGTCGCCATGCTTCTCACTTAACAATTTGTGATACCCTTCTCTACCGCCGCAACTACTGCGCAGATGGCCGCAAGTGGTTGCTAGTTATTCCCCGGCAGCTACGTTCGCAAATCTGTGACTATTTCCACGCTGACCCACAATCCGGTCACGCGGGCGTCTTCAGGACATACACTCGTCTCCGGCTGCGTTACTACTGGCGGAGCATGTACACCTTCGTACTCAAGTACGTTCGCTCATGCCTCACCTGTAACGTCGCAAGCCATCTCCTCAACGTTCTGCTGGAGAGTTGCGGCCGTTACCCAGCCCAGCACGCCCTCTCGACCGCGTCGGCATTGATTTGTACGGGCCGCTTCCCTACACTGCCGCCGGCAACCGCTGGTGTATCGTAGCCGTTGATAATCTGACGAGGTGTGCAGAAACCGCGGCACTTCCATCTACCACAGCGTCAGAAGTAGCTTCCTTCATTTTGCAGCGATTTGTTCTTCGCCACAGCGCACCTCGAGAGCCGCTCAGCGACAGAGGATGCGTTTTCTTGAGTGGCGTTGTGAAAGCCTTGCTCACCAAGTGCAACATTATTCATAGAACCACCTCCGCCTATACTCCCCACACTAATGGCCTCAATGAGCGTTTCAATCGTACCCTTGGCGACATGCTCTATATACGTCTCCTTCAACCACTCAAATTGGGACCTCGTCCTTCCGTATGTCGCTTACACTTACAATACCGCAACGCAGTCTACTAGTGGCTTCTCTCTTTTTCTCCTCTACGGCCGTCACCCCTCTGCTACAATCGACGCCATACTGCCGTATCAGCCAGACATATCAGAATATACTTCTGCGTCTCAAGCAGCCCAGCATGCAGAAGACAGTCGACAAATTGCCCGCGCATTCACGGCTAACACCCTGTACCGCCATAAATCCAACCATGATAATCAACACTCGTCGTCGTACTTCTATATGCACACAGGCGAAGCAGGGAACACAAAGTTGCACAAGCGCGAAGGATCACTGCCTCTCATAATATGGTTTTCATCCGCACAACGTGAACTGCTTCAGCATTTGAGCGTCGTTGACTCGGAGGAACAACTTCGTAGGTCACATTACTAAGTTACCGAACGACCTTGTATGGCCTAAAGTGACGCCGAAGTAGCTTCTCGGAGAGTCCTCGACGGCATACTTGTGTCTACACCCATAGAAGATTGTCTGGTATCTAGTGAACGTCTCGGTGTCGGAGGTTATACCTACTGGCATCGCGGTGTTGATGCTGAATACGGAACCGTGCGAGCTGGGGCGCTTCTTCGGCCCGCTGCAGAAATATGTTGTCGTCCGCATAGGTGTTGGTGGCATCGTCGCCGTGACTTATGGGTAGCATAGCGTCCAACATTGTAGTGACGGGAAGACCATAGACTGGCTGGAATGGCGCAAGACACGTCGTCTCCTGTTCAGCCGTATTGTAAGCAAAAGTTGCATGCGGGAGGACTTCATCCCACATGCGACGTTCAAATTAGACGTACACGAAAATCATGTCAGCAAGTGTTCTATTGAGGTGTTCAGTCAGTCCGCTTGTTTGCGGATGGTAAGCAGCAGTCGTATGATGACTTATGCGGGTAAGACTGAAGAGAGCCTGGATTAGTACGGGCGTAATTGGTGTACGGCGGTCAGTAATAATAACCGATGGGCACCATGGGGCAGTATGATGGTCTTGAGAAAAAACTGGGCTACTTCAGCAGCAGTTGCACGGGAAAGTGGCTGTGTCTCGGCATATCGCGTTAAGTAGTCCGTCGCCACTACTATCCATCTGTTTCTTGATGCGGACGTTGGGAAAGGGCCCAGCAGATCCATGCCCACTTGCTGGAAAGGGGCTGTTTGAGGAGGCACCGGGTGAAGAAGCCCTGCAGGCTTCAGCGTAGGTGTCTTGCGCCGCTGGTAAACTCGGCATTTTCTCACGTAGTGCTGGACTGAAGGCATCAACTTAGGCCAGTAGTACTTTTGTAGAATGGGTGATAATGTTCGTGTGATTCCTAAATTACCAGCCGAAGACTCATTGTAGCATTCGTGCATTATTTCTGGCCGGAGGTCGGACGGCAGAACGAGAAGAAAGGTTTCCTTGTGCTGAAAGTTTCTCTTATAAAGGACGTGAATGCGAATGCTGTAAGAGGATAAACCTTGTGTGAAAGCACGTGGAACAGCTACATCAAGCCCTTCGAGATGCTCAATAAGCGGGCATAAACCGGGGTCAGCTCGTTGACGCTGGGCCATCTCGGTGGGTTTTACTATAGCAATAAACGGGAATTCGTCGTCTTGGCTGTCGGGAGGGGCAGCCTCAAATGGTGCACGCGACAAGCAATCGGCGTTGTTGTGCTTACAGCCGTACTTTGTGCACAACCGCAATGTTGTACTTTTGTATAGGGAGGCTCCACCTTGAAAGCCGTACAGAGGGGTCTTTGAGGTTGGCTAGCCAGCATAACGAATGGTGGTCACTCACAGCTCTGAAAGGGGTCGGATAGGGTCGGAACTTAGTTATCGTCCAACTTACCGCGATACATTCCTTTTCAGTGGTTGAGTAGTTTATCTCTGCTTTTGAAAGAGAGCGACTCGCGTAAGCGATAACTTTCTCAGTGCCGTCTTGCCACTAAATAACAACTGCACCGAGTCCGAAATTGCAGGCATCGGTATGCATATCCCTAGCAGCGTTTTCCTTAAAATGTACTCACGGATTGAAATAGGACACTCTGAGCGCGTGGCCATCGCTGCATGCAGCGCCGCCCGTGGATGCTTATGGAACCAAGGTGCTGCATTGTGGTATAGCGCGAGGGGGAGAACATCTTAAAAGCAGAACTGCTCCTTCCGGTCGCCAATAAGCCGGCCTGTTGTTTACCACACTGCCTTGCATGCAGCGACGGCCACGCGTTCCGAGTGTTCTATTTCAATCCGTGAGTACTGTGCATCGGCACACTCGGTGGCGGTGGCTGTATACCAGGCAGAAACGGTTCCGGGACGACTTGCCTGACTTTCTCACGAAAGACCTCTGCCAGTGATGGAAACCTCGAAGACGATATTAGACCCTGTAGCTAACTGTGTCTCAGCTCTTCTCTCGGATAAGCTCCCTTAAGGCATCATCAGCACGGTTGAAGCGGGAAGCATAGACGATCGGTGACATGGCGGACACGGTACGGTTATAGTGCTGAGCCCTGTGTCGAAGTGTTTGTTCTATCGTGGTGGCTTCTGCTAGAAAATTTGATGTCGTGCCAGGTGGATTGCGCACAAGCCCAGCAAATAGTTGTTGTTCCACACCGCGCATTGTGTGGCGCACTTTCTTCTCCTGTGACATATTTGGATCAGTACGCCAAAAAGGCGGATAAGTCCTCGTAGTACATTCCAATACTTTCGTTAGGGACTTGGCAGCGAGATTGCAGCGCCGACTCCGCATGCTCCCTACGGTCGTGGGCGGTGTTGGTCGCCAACGGCTGGGTAGCGTCGTTTCATGGTTCACGAACTATGTCCGCGCTGAATCTTCGAGAGCAACGTACACTTTCTGCAGCTTCCTTTGCTCATCCCAGCCATTGTAATTGGCGACCCGTTCGAAGTGGTCCAGCCAGTCTTCAGCGTCCTCATAAAGCTCGCCATGGAAGGACTCTGGCGTCCGGGACTGGAGGACAACGAACTGGGGTGAACTCTCTCTATTAGCCACAGTGTTAGCGTTGGATCTATGCATTTTGGCCACAGGGGTGCAGGACAGAGGCCCGAACTCTGGCGACTGACATTGAAGGCGGCGGCTGCAACTGCAGTGGACCGGTGTCAAATCCGTGGTGACTCTCGGTTGTCCTTGGGGGGGGGAACTCAGCAAAAAGGGAAATTGTACCCGTCTGGTCCACCAGAAAATGTAACGAGTACAAGGCAGCGAACACTGAACGGATCAGTTACA
>JAJIZL010048893.1:901-15380 GCA_023969395.1 Amblyomma maculatum
ACGATGGCAGCATTCTTTCTCGCGTCTGCCTTTCCGCGTTTTTCGGTGGCAGCACTTGAACACTCCAGTCCCACTTTCTTTCGGCGCGAGCTCTGGCAAGCTAGCGGTAACCGGAGCTAGTAGGACACCGGTGTCGTCTGAGTGGTCAAAGTGCGGCGCCGCGTCTGCATCGCGGCCAGCAGCGCATGACTCACTTTCCGTCAAGTCCGAACGACAACTGCTCACGCCAGCCCTCAAGCTAGGCATTTCCTCTGGCGGCGCCGCGGCTGCATCGCATGACTCACTTTCAGTCAAATCCGAACAACCGCTTATGCCAGCCCTCAAGCTAGGCATTTCCTCTGGCTCACCACTCACGTTACACGGGTCCTCCGATGAGCCGCATCGCTCAGCGTTAACCGGCGCACGATCAAGCTCCTTCGACAGCTGGGGCGCTTCGGATTGCGTGAGGGTCATGTGTGCCACGTCCGCGTTCGCACTGGGGTTGCTTTCGCGAATACAACCTAGCGTGGTTTCGGAGCACGAACTATTCCGGCTCTGCTCTGGTCGTTCGCTGTCGCCTTCGCAAGTCTCGCCCTCTACAGCGGACGCGCACTCCTCGTCGGTCTGCTCTGGCTGATCACAACTCGCGGGCTGCGCAGTTTCGCTGATCGGCACTTCGTTTTTCTGCGTGCCCTGCTCTACGACACAGCTGATTTTCTCATTTCCTAGCTGATTTCCATCTCCGCCACGCTCTAGACCAGCTTCTGCATTTAACTCGAGAGGCGGTTCAGCTATTATCAGTTCCCCACACTCATTTGATGGAACTGTATCTCCTACAGCTACTTGGGTCGGCATGCAGTTCACCTCGCTGGACAGCGTCCCTGCGGATTTCTCGCCGATTAAGCCTGTGCTAACCGTCTCAGCTAGTGGCTCGACCAAGGTAACACGATGCTCTTCTGTTCGAGAATCGGTCGGCTCACTACTGCGGTCACGTTGCTCGGCCGCTTCTCCAAGCTGTTTCTCACACTCCGGTGCAAGTTCGATTTGCTCCGGAACGTCCGCACTGTCTAGCCAATCGCTTACAGCGTCTTTCAACTGATACGCCAAATCAAAGTACGACTTGTAACACTTTTTCTCGCTCTCATATCTTTTCCGAAGATCATGAGGCGTTATCTGATATCGTATCAGCAATGACTCTTTTAGTTCATCATAATTTTTCAAGCGGTCGCCAACCAATCGCTTGAGTTCATCCGACGCTTCAGCGGAGAGAAGAGCTACCAACATCTGCGCCCAACTATCTCGCTCGAAACGTTTACTTCTGCAGACACTTTCGAAGTCTGCCAAATACTTTGCCATATCCTCGGCGATGAGGAACGGTGGCGGACCGTCTCGCGGTATTGAACTGCTACAATGAATGGCATTAAAAGCTTTAATCTTTTCCACGCTCATTCCATGTGCTGAAATCTCCAGCTGTATCAGTTTGCTTACGCGGGCGTCCTCTTTCTCGTGACGTTCCCTACGCTCACGATCCTCTTTCTCGTGACGTTCTCTGCGTTCACGAATCTCTTTCTCGTGACGTTCTCTACGTTCACGTTCCTCTTGACGTTCGTCAATGATCTCAAGGCATTCCAAAAGCTCGTCATCTTCAGCTTCCAACTCAAGAATAGCCTTTAACACTTCTAGTTTTCTGAGTTTGTCTGACAAATTCAGACCCAACTCCTCCGCAAGCTCCAGCAATTTCGGTTTGCGCAACGACTTCAGATCCAAACCCATGGCTGTTCCGAATGCTGCCTTCTCTACTGCCCACTATTGCCTTGCTGCACTTAACCCAGCAACAACGACAACACAATTACCAGCTCTGTTCTCTACTTAACAAAAGCCTGGCAAAACTCAGTAGAAGAAAGTCCCGCACTCACCAAACCTCGCAGCCAAGAATCCAACGCAGTCGTTCCGCTGCAGGCAACCAGTCATCACACAGGGCTCGTTGCACTGCTCCTGCCTTTCCGCTGTGCTGCTTTGATTCACGGGTCACGCCTCGGACATCTCCGCTCTTCCCACCAGATGTTGCACCTCGATCAGGCCTGGCTCGTTTCACCGACCACGGTTACTGCTTGGTCGTCCTCGTCTCTCCGCTTTCCGCTGTTCACCAGTTGTTGGACGGCGGTATCGCCTGGCTGGTCCCTCCAACCACGGTTACGGCTTGGTAATCGTCGTCGTCCCACCGCTGTTCACCAATTGTTAGGTTTGGTGTCGCGTGCTCATCCCACCGCTGCCACCAGTTGTTACGTTTGGGTTGCGAGTGCCGGGGTTGCGTACCGCTGCGGCGCGCGGCCCCTCGGTAGCGTTGGCCTTACGGCTCCGTGGACGGCGGACGGCATCAAAGGTGCCAGCAAAGACGAGGCGTCTTCTAACGAAACAACCTTTACTGCAACATCATGAAGAAACGGGCAGTGAAGCTGACCCGGAGAGATTACAGACACTCTCACACAGCTGGTGTCTAGCGTCGTGCCAACGGCGCGTCAAAGTAGTCTCTATCTCAGCGGAGTCGGCCGCTGCTTTTTATAGTTTTTCCAGTTCACAGGGAAAGGGTAAACCCTCACAGGAAAGGGAGAGCCAAACATGTTGGTTCACGACAAATGACTCAATCGCAGGTGTTCCGACCTCATCTCCTCCACCTCCTGCAGACAGGAGAGGGCGACGCACTTTCCCTCGATCTCCAGGCTTGGCCAGCTTGTGCACACACACGCACGCACACACATTTGGCGCGTGGCAGGAACACGCTGAGACTTGTCGGCGGGAGGAAGCGTTGCGCGGCCGATGAACGGCGCCGAAATGGCCGATCCGCTCGCGGTCCTGCCTGTTGCTATGCGGTGGCCGCGTCAGCTGTCCCACTTCTCGGGGGAGAAACGTAACAACGCATCGTGCGTCGTGAACTAGAAGCGCTCGCTCCTGCTCCATCCAACCCGCCCTCCTCGGACAGCAACCTAGCGACGATATCCCTCATTCAAGCCGTTGTTCGTCAAGAGTTTGCCAACTTGGGCGTCCCCAGTAGCCACACCGTGGAACACCACAGTTCGAGCCCCGTCCCTCCCATGGTCGCCACCGCTACACCCCGCAACACCTACGCGCCACGCTACCGATACCGCAATCCCGATGAGTGGCGCACCCCTGACGACAGGCCGATCTGTTTCACGTGCTCGCGCATTGACCACATCGCTCGCTACTGCCGCAGCCGCTGGACATCACCACCTCGACGTTTTCCTTACGTTGACCGCTACTCCAATTATGGTCACCCCCGTTTCACGCCTCGTTATGAGCCGCCCCGCACCGATACTACTCCGCCTCCTCCTGTGTCCAGTCGGTCTCCTTCCCCGCCAGCCCGCCGTTCCCGTTCACCTCTTCCTAGCCGCAGTTCCTCGCCGTCCTCTGCCGGCCGCTTCACAGGAAACTAGCCAATGCAGCTCTCAGAGGTGACGCTGCATTGGTACCCCGACCTGGAAATCCTCTACTGCCCATTTCTTCGCCCTGTAACCTCCTCTCCCTGTTCGTGGATGGTGTTCCCGTCTCTGCCCTCATTGACACTGGTGCCCAAGTCTCGATCATGAGCTCATCGTTTTGCCGCCGCCTCAAAAAAGTACAGACCCCCGCCGCTTCGCCCACCGTTCGTGTTGCCGATGGCAGTACTGCTGCCGTCACTGGGCAGTGCACTGCCCGAGTCACCCTTGCCGGTCATCACATCCCTGTTTTGTTCACCGTCCTCAACCAGTGCCCTCACAATGTGATCCTTAGCCTTGACTTTTTAACGGCCCACTCTGCCCTTATCGACTGCTCCAGCGGCCTTCTTCGTTTGGACCTACCTGTCTGCTCAGAACATCCTCCATCTGCACCCCGCCTTCGCTCCACTGAGTTCGCTCGCCTGCCCCGACTCTGCTGTTTACCTACCTCTGTCACCTTTCCCGCCTGTGCCTGACGGTGACTATCTTGCTTGCCCTATCACCGAGGTCTTTCTTGACCGCAACGTCGTTCTTCCTCATTTCATCGTACGCGTTACACAGAACAGCACCTACCTTCCTATCCTGAACTTCAGTCTGTCACCCCAAGTTCTCCCCGAAGGAATACCCCTTGCTACCTTGTCCCCTCTCACAGACAGCACCATTTGTGCACTCACTCCTGGCCCACATTCAAGCGTCCTTCCAGCACCCGTACTCTCCACCACAACTACCGACCCTATTCCCGCAATGATTGCCTCTGACCTCAGCTCCGAACACGCTCAGGACCTGCACAACCTTTTGTTATCCTTCTCCGACATTTTTGACTTTGCTGCCGGTTCTCTGGGCCAAACATCAGTTGTGACTCACCGCATTGACACCGGCGATGCAAAGCCTGTACATCGGAGGCCTTATCGTATGTCCCTTTCTGAGCGCCAAGTCATCCAGCAGGAGGTCGACAAGATGTTGGGCAACGATATCATCGAACCTTCCAACAGCCCCTGGGCATCTCCTGTCGTGCTCGTTAGAAAGAAAGACAACAGTTGGCGCTTTTGTGTCGACTATCGACATCTTAACAAGATTACAAGGAAAGATGTTAACCCGCTGCCGCGAATAGACGATGCCTTGGACTGTTTACATGGAGCCCGCTACTTTTCCTCCATCGACCTTCGTAGCGGCTACTGGCAGATCTCTGTTGACAAACAAGACCGCGAGAGGACAGCTTTTGTCACACCCGATGAACTTTACCAATTTAAGGTGATCCCTTTTGGACTTTGCAATGCCCCTGCTACGTTTGAACGAATGATGGACTCCTTACGCCGCGGCTTCAAATGGACGACTTGTCTATGTTACTTGGATGACGTGATTGTCTTCTCGCCCTCGTTCGAAAGCCATCTTCGTCACCTTTCTTCCATCTTGGCACTTTTCCGCCGTGCCGGACTTCAACTGAACTCAAAAAAGTGCAGTTTTGGTCGCCGCGAACTTAAAGTGCTTGGCCATTTGGTGAATGCCACCGGCGTGCAACCCGATCCCGACAAAGTTCGCGCTGTCAGTGCGTTTCCATGTCCCCGTTCACCCCGTAATGTCCGCAGCTTTATAGGACTGTGTTCTTATTTTTGCCGGTTCGTCCCAAACTTTGCCGCTGTTGCTCGTCCTCTCACCAATCTGCTGAAGAAAGGCGTTCCTTTCTCATGGGGACCAGAGCAGGCTAACGCATTCTCCACCCTCATCGCTATTCTCACCAATCCTCCTGTGTTGGCCCATTTCAACCCGTCTGCCCCAACGGAACTTCACACCGATGCCAGTGGCCATGGGATTTGTGCCATTCATGCACAGCGACAACGCGGCCAACATTGCGTTATTGCCTACGCCAGTCGTCTCCTGTCATCAGCAGAACAGAACTATTCTATTACGGAACGGGAGTGCCTGGCTCTCATTTGGGCCGTTGGAAAATTCAGACCCTACTTGTTTGGCCGACCCTTCACTGTAATTACCGATCACCACGCCTTATGTTGGCTCTCTTCCCTCAAGGATCCCGCTGGCCGCCTGGGCACTGCGCTTGCAGGAGCATACCTTTTCCGTTGTATACAAATCCGGTCGGCTTCACCAGGATGCAGACTGTCTGTCCCGTTATCCCATCGACCCCCCTTCCTCTACTGACCATGAGTCGGACCCCTGTGTCTTCTCCACATCGGACTTTTCCCACATAGCCGACGAACAGCGGTTGGACCCAAACCTAAGTTCTCTTATCGACCGCCTCCGCACACACAGCCGTGACTCTTCCCTCGCCCTGTTCTTTCTTCATGGGAATACGCTATACCGCCGCAACATGCGACCTGATGGCGCTGAGCACTTGCTGGTCGTTCCCCAACACCTACGCTCTGCCGTTCTCAAACAAATGCACGACGCCCCTACAGCTGGTCATCTTGGCCTCTCACGCACATACGACCGCGTGCACCGGCGTTTCTTCTGGCCTGGACTCTACCACTCTGTCCAACGTTATGTAGCCACTTGCGACCTTTGTCAACGCCAGAAGAAATCCCCTGTGCTACCACCTGGACACCTGCAGCCGATTGCTATCCCGACTGAGCCATTTTCTCGTGTTGGCCTCGACCTCCTAGGGCCCTTCCCCGAGTCCTTGTCAGGAAACAAATGGATCGCTGTGCCCACCGATTATGCCATGCGGTACGTGATCACTCGCGCCATTCCAACCAGCTGCGCCACAGACGTTGCTGACTTCCTTTTGTACGACGTCATACTACACCATGGTGCTCCCCATCAACTACTACTTACCGACCGTGGCCGCTGTTTCCTTTCCCGAGTTGTTGAGGAAATACTTCGTTCTTGCTCCGTTCGGCACAAGTTCACCACTGCGTATCACCCTCAGACGAACGGCCTTACGGAGCGTCTTAACCGCACACTCACCGACATGCTCGCAATGTACGTATCAGACAGTCATCGCGACTGGGATATTAGTCTGCCATTTGTCACGTTTGCATATAACACTTCGCGTCATGACACTGCTGGGTACTCTCCATTCTATCTTCTCTTTGGAAGAGACCCCTTACTGCCCTTTGACACTTTGCTTCCCGCCGCTGGCCTCGTCACAACCTATGCCCGCGATACCATCGCCCGAGCCGACGCTGCTTGCCAGATTGCTCGTCACAATCTCACCATCTCTCAAGAAGCTCAAAAACGCCGCTACAACGCTCACCACCGCGATGTGCCCTATCCTCCCGGATCTCTGGTGTTGCTCTGGCTTCCGTGCCGTCGTGTGGGGTTGTGTCAAAAACTTCTGCCCCACTACACAGGTCCTTACCGTGTACTACGCCCTGTGACAGACGTGACCTATGAGATTTCACCGCTCCACCCAAAGTCAGCGACTGCTACACCCACTTCCGAAATCGTACATGTCGCCCGCCTAAAGCCATATTACTCCCCCTCCACACCGCACGCCTAATACGCACCGGGACGTTGCCTTTTGCCGAGGGGGGTAGTGTTACCTGGAAATGCGGGACCAAAGTGATGTGCTCACTGACAAAGACGACGACCGAGGAACACGGGCACGATAAAGCGTTGAGAAAGAGGATGACGCTGACAGAGTGGACACTGCACGGCTACTGAAGTCTGAGGGTCGAGTTCAGCCCATCGCAGTGCTGTTACATTAAGTACATCCCCGTAACAATATTTTCAGGGATGCCCAGGACTGATAATTTCATGCAAAGCAGATTGTGTGGGACGACATCAAATGCTTTTCGTAAATCAAGAAAGAGCACATCGATTTGTTCCCCTTTGTCCAAACCAGCTGCAATGTAATGCGTGAATTCCGTTAGCAGTATTACACACGAAAAACCAGAGCGAAACCCATGCTGAGCTGAGGTAAAAAAGTAATTTTCTTGAAAATGTTTCATCAGGTTGGAGTAGAGGACATGCTCAAGCGTCTTACAGCAAACGGAAGTTAAAGATACCGGCCTATAATTGCCTACGTGCATACGATCTGCCTCTTTAAATACCGATGTTATGTTGACTGTCTTCCAATCTTCGGGTAGCTTTTGAGTCTTCAGTGATTTGCTGAAAATAATTACCAAGAAAGGCACTACCTCTCTTGAGCAGTGTTTCAAAATATGGTTCGAGATTGCGTCGGGTCCATAAGCTTAATGCGGGTCTAGACTGTTTAACAAAGTTTCTACTCCACTCTAGCTCATGATGTTTTCCATTTCCGGTAATTGTACTGATGTTTCTGAGATACGACGCTGCAGGGTTTTGAAAGAACTGAATGAAAATATTTGTTGGAAATTTCGGCTTTATCTTCATCATCTTTGATCAGTTTACCATCTGACAATGGCCGGGATGCCAGTGTTATCCTTCTTGTTGTTCTTAATATACCACCAGACTTCTTTTGGATTTGTTTTGAGTTTATCTGCTAAGGCTGATAGATATGCATTCTTCCCAACCTTCAATTTATCTTTAAGTTTTACGCCCATGTCTTGTAACGTTGTGTACAAGCCGAGGTTCCTTGTCTTGCAGTACATTTTATAAATCCGAGCCTATATATGTATATATATGTGTACTAGAAGATGTCCATAGTGGCTGCATAACAACCATAATTCTGCATAAAGAAAATGATAAAGTTCCAATTAAGAAAGGTGTTAGGCAAGGAGACACGATCTCTCCAGTGCTATTTACAGCTTGCTTAGGGAGTATATTCAAAGGCATGGAATGGGAGCAGTTAGGCATCAGGGTCGATAGAGAATATCTCAGTAATCTGAAATTTGCTGATGACATTGCCTTGTTAAGTAACTCGGGGACCAACTACAACTAATGATAAATGATCTAGACAGGAGACACAGAAGGTAGGCCTAAAGATTTATATGCAGAAGACTAAGGTAATGCTGAACAGCCTGGGAAGTGGTAGGCGAATATGTCCTACTAGGAGAATAAAACTGGGATGGAGCGCATTTGGAAGGCACTCAAACATTATGACTAGCAGCTTACCGTTATTACTCAAGAGGAAAGTGCATAACAGTTGCGTCCTATCGGTACTGACCTATGGGGCTGAAACATGGAGGTTAACGAAAAGGGTTCTAATTAAGTTGAGGACAATGCAGAAGGCCATGGAACGGAAAAAGGTAGGCATAACGTTAAGAGACAGAAAGCGGCCAGAGTGGATCAGAGAAATAACTCAAGTTACTAATATTCTAGTCAAAATTAAGAAGAAATGGGCATGGGCAGGACATGGAGTTCGAAGAGAGGATAACCGATAGTCTGTAAGAGTAACTATTGGATTCCAGGGGAAGGAAAGCGTAGCAGGGGGTGGCAGAAAATTAGGTGGGTGGATGAAATTAAGAAATTCGCAAGGGTCAAGTGGATGCAACTAGCACAGGACCGGGTTAATTGGGGGAAAATAGAAGCCTTCGCCTTGCAGTGGGTATAGTCCGGCTGATGATGATGACGATGAGAGTTTTGTTCTGGCACTGTCATTTCAGATAAGGCGAACACATGTTAAGGTGTGCTAATCGTGTATCACACATAACTAGGACACTAATCCCTTGTAGCACAGAGCCCTATTGGGCAGTGTGTAATACACATGGGCATATGACAACTAGCCATGAGTGAAATGAAAAGCTATCTCGTAACATTGAATGATAACTAAGGTGAATACGGCCTCCTTAGTTATGACTACACTGAGCTACATGCACAATGCCAACAGCAAAATGCAAGTGCCACAAGGGAAACAACCACTGTAGAAATATTTTAGGGTTAGTGCAGTGCGCGCCGTGACACAGTGATTGACCCCTATGGCAGTCAGCACTCATCAAAGGAGTCTTTAAAAGCATTGAAATTGGTATGGTTCGGCTTATAGGGTTTAACGTCCCAAATCGACTCGGTCTATGAAAGACATCACAGTGGAGGGTACCAGAAATTTCGACCACCTAGAGTTCTTTAACGTGCACCGACACTGCAGAGCACATGGGCGCCATGCTATTTGCATTCATCGAAAAACAGCCACCTCGCCCGGGATACCGTTGAGCCTACTTGTAACGAAACTAATGGTGATAGGAACTGTGTTCGTTGCATCCAATGTCCGTATTAAGCGGGCTTACGTCATTAAAGCAAAAAAAAAATATTAAAATGCCAAGTCAGACTAAGTGATGTTTTATTGTCTTTATTTTTGTGGGGATTAAGGGAGTGACCAAGCTGGGCGATGAGCTTCTGTTTCCATGCTGATAGGAAACATGACTGCAGGAGTGCATTTGCGGTGACTCTTAGTTATAACTGAGTGATGTGGTGACGGCTGTTTGTTCTATGTGAGAAACAGTGCCATTTGCCTTCATGGACATTTTGATGGTAGCCTTACCCTCATTTGTAACAAGTGAGCATTCATTATAACTGCGGCTGTTATAAGTGGGCTCGACTGATCAATCAATAAGTGAGAAGACTAGTCTGCACCAGTTTCACCTGCAAAAAGGAAAATATATATATGTATATATATATTGCCGCGAAACCTTCAAAACTGTAATTTGTTGTTTTTTAGCAGCCGCCGGCGTGTGGCCTTATCACTCTGAATCCGGCACGCACATCAATTCTGTATTCTTTGTTTATTAATGCTCGATGTCGCGAAACGCACCTTTAAAAGTTTCTTTGTCGCGCAAGATGCGCCGAGATCTGTCTTGAAGATTACGGCCACTCGCGTATGTTTTTACAATGTTCCAGGTTGTGCTAGTAACAGTTTGCGACATTATCTAGGTGGTTCTGAGCCACCTTTATATTTAGTGTTAACGCGTGCGACGGGCAATCTTTGTTCGACGACCGCCGAGCACGATTGTTGCTATCACCGCCGCCGAATTGCTTAGTTCCTTTGCGGCCGCAACTCAGCCCAATGAAGAGTTAATTTCAGGTCTTCTATCCCTGTGTGTGTTCATTTGTGATCACGGCCTTGTCACCGCCAGGTGACAATATATATCAGACAAACTGGAAAGAGGCTGCATAAACAAATAGCTTGTGCAAACAATATTGTGCCCACTGAATTGCTGCAATAATAACAGAACGGTAGCAATGATTTTCATGACTCAGCTACAAATGCGTGAAGCAGGAACAAATGCACAAGCTAAACATACCTTTGAACCCCTAGCATTGGTACGCTTGCACCAGCCACTTTTCTTGGACAAGTGTGGGAAGACACCGTCAAATAGAGTCTGGCAACACACAGCAAGGCCATGACAGCAAACGTAGCACGGGTTGAAAACAGTGCTTCCACAGTAAGCCTGCAGCCAAAAGTTGCAGAGTTAAGAAATCTAGCAGCTATGAAATGCAAGAGGTGAGTTACTACCTGAAAAGGTGATGGTTATCTGCGAGGGTGGTCACCAGCATGCTGAACTATGCATCACAGGTTTGTGTCCCCCTCGAGCTTGCAAATGCTGGTGTCTGTGTTGCTGTAACAAGTGTGACACAGGCAGATGTAAAAGTCAGCACGAGAAGCAAAAGTTATACTCACCTTTGAGTTGCCTTTCTGTCTGTGTGCCAACCCCAGGGACAGGACGGGGTGTTATAGGGCAACCGCAAACAGCACAGGTGCGCAGCGCTGGATCAAGACCCGTTTGTTTAGAGACGCCTGACCAATGCTCCCCGCTAGCAGAGGTACACTGCTTTGATGCCCCGGCTGTATATGCAGCATTCGCGACCTGCAAGCAGAACAAGACAAGTAATGCATGTTAGCCTTCATTAACAGAACAAGCCAGGTGCTGTTCCTCTTTAATTCCACAATGATGATAACAAAGTGAAAAGAACTGCCACCCCTTCCTCGTTCGTCTGTTTTCGCTATGCCTGCTGCCAATGTAGATACTTGTGACATGAGCAAGTATTTACACTGGCAGCAGGCACAGCGGCAAAAAATTTCCCGACCTTGTTGCACAGTGGCAAGGCATGACCACATTGCAGATTTGTTATATTGCTTTAGCACAAAGAGGTTACTGCAACATTTCTTCAACAAAGGTTCGGAGGTGGACGGCGACAGGGCTCGGAATGTATGATCTCGAGCTATCTTGTCAGCCGCCTCATTGCCCTGTATGCCTCTATGGGCAGAGATCCACAGAATAATGTCACAGGTGTGTGTACTGGGAGTGTGATTTCTCATGATGTGGGCAGCTGCTTGGCAGAGTTCCCCATTGTGGTGCGCCTTACAGGCCTGCTGCGAGTCACTCATGATTGTAGTCATCTGCTCAGTGGTTTGAGCGTGCTTGATGTTAAGTGTGATTGCAACTTCCTGAATGTCCGCTATGCTGTTTTGGCTTTGGACCGTGGCGCTGGCTATCTCTTCCCCGAGCCTAGTTGTGACGGTTGCTACCACAGCCGCCCGACCTTGGTAGGAGCTGGCGTCAATGTAAAGAATGTTTGCTTTGCGACATATGACCTTGTGTTGTATTTTCTTGGCTCAGGCCTTTCATTGTGCACTGTGGTATAGGGGGTCCATATTGGTTAGAATTAGGAAGACGTGGTACTCTCCGCAGGTGGTCAAGGCCAGCCTGGTCCATGGTGTGTGAACATTTTCTGTGTGAAGGTGGCATACCAGCCGCTGAAGGGTGCTGATGCCTGTACAGCTGAGGAGAAGGCGGTATTTTTTAGCAGCAATGACAACTTCCTTGTACTCTGCACAGGTACTGAAGATGACCATGGCATGGATGGTATTGTTCTTAACGAACGGGATGCTGGTGACAGCACTCATTTCATAGTGGGCATACAGCTTACCCTTCCACAATACAACCACGATGGAGGGGAAGAAAACAGAAGCCCAAATCTGCAAGGCCAATAAAATATGCCCGCACAGCACATTTTCTCCATTGTCATCACCGCGGCATAAAGTCCCTTACATACCACAGGTCCAGAAGACACCTGATATCGTCCACCCTGCCATTGTTTGAGAAATGTCACAAGCAAAATGTGCGTATGTAGATTGAAGAAATTCAGCATTCCAGCTCCCAGCCCTTTCACTTCGCATAATAAAGAAACGTCCAGTGCAGCCTGACGGAGCCCCCCCATAACTTAAAATCTTAAGGAAGGTATTTCACGCATAGTTACTGCAACAAGCATAGCAGCCAAATGTCTGTCGTCGGTATCCAGCTTCATTGATATCTATATCCAACTTGACCGGGCAATGCAACATATGCAGGTCACAGCCAATCCATCTTTCATAGACAAATTCCATAGCCACAATAATGGAAGCATCCCTTCCAGACAAGTCTCTTCAAGGCCTATAGTACCTGAAGTGGTATCTTCAACTACATGCAATCCCACGTCCAGCCATGTGCCTCCAAACCGCCTTGCAAGCCCGCCACATCCTTGCATAGCGCATCTTTTGCCGGCTAAAAAAGAAACTTGCTATACTGCTCCGTCGTAACATTGAAGTGTCCCTGTCTTTCGGCCAGGCCATTCATGAAGCAAACCTGTCTGTTTCAAGTGTCATGGATTTGGCCTCCCGATTTGAAAATGTCCAGTGATGCCCAATTACAGCTGCTGCACAGCAGGCTACCCCGACTGCACCGCCACTTCATGCAGTAGCCCTTGCATAGCACGCCAGCCCTCCAAAAGATATGCCTGGCTCTCAGCTAGAGTGCTCATTATTCACGGCTAACATCTCACCTTTCTGGACACAGGACTCAAAATAATTATAGTTACGAAATCAGCAGTCAGACTGATCCCCTGGACATAGCTGCCCTTAGCTGTCGAAGGTGTTCTCTCAGAAGACGCACTGTACTTGAAAATTAGGGTAGGCCCCACCACAGCCATAGTGGAAGCAGCTGTCATTAGCCATAATGTCTTACCTGTGATCTCGGGTAAAACTACTTTCGTACCAGTGGCACAAAACTGATGTTCAAGCTGCCCAAGCCAGCCGAACTCCACCCTTCTGACTCTGGAACTCGCACGAGCACAATAGAAGCCTTATCATCATGCATCCCATACAGTAATTATGTGTCAGCCATTCCTCAATAAATGCTGTGAAGTGCAGCCTTACCTGGACCTTCAGGCACAGAGCCTCCACAAAAGTTACTGCGCAAAAGCATGTCTGCAAAAACCACTGAAGCTGCATTACAATATTTGTCAGTGTTCTGTGGTGCGGACATGTGCACAGCATCGCCAGCATAAAAGCCCTTTGTGAGCAAGCGTTGTAGGGGCGCAATACAAAGGACCCCTTGGGTGTGGCTGATCTGATAAGCAAAAAGTCCGGTTGCTCACGGCATTTTTCAACAGGTGTGACACATTCCAAAGTGTCATACCCCGCCAGGGCTTAGGAGAAACACTCAACAGACTCGAAGAAACATGAACACCAATAAAAATCAGCCTATATCCACAGACCATGGGCACTCGAGGAGCATTTTAAGATGTCGCATTGTGCATTACTGCATGTAGTACAAGTATGCCAAGCCTACATTCCAAATGACCCTGTTTTCCACTTCACTTCAACATACACCTAACATATTTTCCGATGTACAAGATTTTTTTTTTACAAAAATTTCGGGAGTGCGTCTTATACAACAATACAATTCGTGTGTGTGTATTGTTTTTTTTTCCATTTCGCGCAATGTTCATAGGTGAACTACTTCATCGTGAAACGGTAACGGTAGCGACGCCTGCGATTACAACATTTACAGTCATAGTGTTTTTTAGTTGTACAGCTTTCTCACTGGCAGAATGCCAACCGGTAGCGACGCCCGTGCTCTTCACACTTTCCACGCTGCCAATACAAGCCAGATAGAGCAGACTTTTTTTTCCCAATTACGATTTACAACATTGTTTGGTGGCTATTGCACGTGTTTTCTCCTTCCTGCATGTGCTTTGCGGCGTGCGTCATAGCGCCCGTGCGCGGCGACAATCAGCGCGGTAATTATGAGCGCAAAGAGGATGCCTGAGCACTGTTGCGAGAAATCACCAACAAACAAATCCATAAATAAACTCCAGAAAAAGGGGGGTGTTTCTTCACCGACGTCGGTTTACCACAATGCTTCTCATGATGAGTA
>JAJIZL010048897.1:2700-21467 GCA_023969395.1 Amblyomma maculatum
CTTCCCACCCACCCACAATTTATTGAGCGCCCCGGGCAGCTTGAAGCAGTCACTCGTTTTAAAGCACTTTGACAGCCAACCTCCCAGTACCCTTTCGTCCTTCCCGCATAGACGAGAAAGACCTTGCAGCCCTTTTCTCACTCCCTCCCAGTAGAATGAAAAAGGAAAAAAAAACCGCCACGCAGGATATGCAGGAATAATACAGACACGTCATTTTTGTGTCAACAAGGTATGAGTTGCTTTGGCCTGAGCAGAAGATAGGGAGGACTAAAGATTTGACTGCTTCTGTGCACAGTGTGTTAGAGCACAGGGCTCAATCGGCCACCTTTGTACCTTAAGTTAAACCCGTTACATGAAACAACTATAGTGCTAAAAAATTGTTAGTTCAATAACTAAGCCACATCTTGTATAAATTCACAGCTTAATTTCAAACATCAACATTTATGTGCCCTTAGAAGATGCTCTCAGTCTTGACAGCTACTTCTTTTCACCACTACAAAACTGCAAGTGTGTGGTGTGCATGTGTGCAAATAACTCATGCGCTATAAATATGTTCGCAGCCCCACATAGGGTCAGTACCCTTGCACATTTTCATTACAATGAGGAAAACAAACGCACGATCCCACTGCGAAGAAGCAGACTCATGACTCAGTTCTTGTGTCGCTCGAATATCAGCAACCCTGCCATACCACCAGAAGAAAAAGAACGAAAGCTAAGCAAAAATTGCGAACACACAGAATCAGTGCTCACTCCACATTCCCCTGCATCGTGCCTTTTGACTGAACAGCGCTTTTCTCTCAAGAAAAAAAAGAATACATACTCCACGAGTAATGTGTAGGTGACATATAGTAGGCTATGTCAACGAAGTATTATGTGATTGTGCACTGAGGACCTGCAAAAATATTCTCCCAATCCCCGTTGCAGCAGAAGTTGGGTGCCATGCTGAATATTTCTGTATTAAGTCTCATGTTATGCACGAATCTTGGGAGGAGCATGCCTTCTCTATTGAAAACCAGAAGGGAAGGGAGGGGGGTTATGAATGGTACCTGTAAGGTTAAGGTGCTCTTAAGAGCTTAATCCCTTTAATAGAGAGAGCAAAGCAAGGCAGAGTGGAGCAGGTAATGGATGTGGTCATTGTCACAAGAGATGTCTCTTGGCAGCACCCTATTTCTGCCCCCAAAACAGGTTTTACCGCCACAGTGAAGGGGTTTTCGCTGAGGAGAGAAGCACTGCAGAAGTATTCTGCCAGAACAACCCCATACCGCCATTTACATTTGCTGAAACTTGTGAGTTCTCCCTCCTCACTCACAAATCATGAGGATGTGCTTTGGTCTACTCTCCATGGAAGGGGTATGGTATCGGTTACCTTTAAGCCTCAAAACAATGCTTTTCACAAACACGCACATATTTCAAGGTGGAAGCAAGGCCACCTGTTTCTTGCCACATTTGTTATCATCAGCAGCTGCATTTCAATGAGGACAGAAGCCAGCAGCACTTTCCTCAGTAGTTTGTAGTACCTCCGCCGCCAATACAGCTAGCCGAGAAGTAATAACTGCTTGACGTGATTCCACATGCACAAATTACATCAGCTTAACACTTAAAAGTACAGATAACACTGAATTTTCCCATCCGATTAAACGCTCAACCACTTCCTTCTCAGTTGCTGCAGTGCTACTGGCATCCCGGTACGTGGCATTCCAGCCATGGCGGTATGGTGAAAATCTGCAACCAGTATGCACTCAAGAACTCTTATCACATGTGGCCGGCCTGCCACTACTCAGAATACTGTCAATCATATTCAAATGAAAGATGGTAGTACTTATGTGAAAGCAGTGCAATGTCAAGACTACTGAAACCTATATCGACTGCATTGCCCCTACTGTACTCTGCTAATTTAACTTGCAGTCAGAGGAATATAACTAGCCCAACAACTGCAGCAACCACAGTGAAGGTGCATGAGCTTCACTTCAAGGTGTACTATCCTCACATCTTATAAAATCAGCTGGTAATGAGATTTGTTTCAAAACTTCTGGCTTTTCCTACCTTAAAAAGAAACTTGCATTTTCTGTAAAATAGCATTTTAGTGAATAGAATGCAGAAATGTATAACACAAGCTAGCTTCAGCTTGTCCTCAATGTCCTTTTATTACCCTAAAGCTGAACATGAGCTATGAGAGACATCATGAAAGAGGGCTTCTGGGCTAATTTCCAGAGCCCTCCCTCTTCCACAAAAAGTTCTTTAAACTGTGCACTGGCACTGCCCAACATGTAGGCAAATTTGCATTTTGCCTGTATCGACAGGCCCCAGGCACCATTCCATTCCATATTCTCAGGCTCAGCAGCCAAATGCCATAGCCAGTAAGCAATGGCAGCAATCAAAGAAAACACTAAAGAAACCTGAACCTCACAATAAACATAAGGAGCCACAAATGCAATAGTAGGTTAGGCAGATAAGAAACTACACATGCTGAAAAATGTCTTCAGCACTTACATCAATGTCCTACTTGCCCATCATAGCACTGTGTGATTCTGGCAAAGGGTATTGTAGAGCTTGAAGAAGCCATTGCTTTGAAGCCACATGGAGCTTGCTGTAAGGTAAAAAGTACCATGAACCAACAAATCAAAGCGTAATATAGTGCAAGACCTACATGCAGAGGCTTTGTGAGCAAGAAATAAAGGCATAGAATAGGAACACCACAATACTTTTTTTTTTCTTGAAATGATGCGTGGCATGCTGGTGTAAGTCACTGTATGAATTCGCCTCTGCCTGCTAAGTAATCCTAGATTAATATTTTTTTGGATTCAAACTTTCACTTTAGGATTGAATTCGTTGAAGGGCGACTGCCTATAAAGCCAGAGAAGAAACAATGTTGACATCACCAGAGACATACCAACACTGAAATAAATCCTTTCACTCCATCTCGTCGCCAGCCTGGCAAAAGAACAGGTCAGGCATCACAGTGCCCCTAGTTACAAATAAAGCATTTACTTGATTTTAACTGCAAGTACATTTTAACATCAACCTATCCATAATCCACTAATCCCCACTAGGCCCAAGATCAGACAAGCTCTCCCTTTATGCTTTATATCGAGCGAGCCTCTTAATTTGTAGTGCAGGGCCATAATACATGCCTGTAACTACAATACTACTTTTCTAAGAGATGTGGAACTTCATTAGAATTCATTTTATGACCTAAGTAGCAGAGATTGTATTTTATCTTGAAACAAGCAGCCCGAAAAAACAAGGCTGTGAAAGGAGACAAGACAGGCGCTAACTTGCAACATATAAAGGAGTCAAGCAACAATGCAAACCACTCAATCACTTATAAGCAGAAAGCAAAACATGAGTCACTAAAATTTAAGAGCACTTCCCTAATCTAGATATCCCAACTCACTGCATGTTAACACGATGGACGGCTCACTAGCACATTCATTACCTAGTCGTGAAATGCCTTCAGCTTCAATGATTTTCCAGCTGATTTGAAATGGATGACAGCCAGAATGTGCGCAGCTGAAAGAAACTGAAAGCAACCAGTGCATTCTTTACAATGCACAGCCAAGTTGGTACCTCTACCTATATCTACATAAATGGAACCGCTGGGATATTTTAGTGATTGATGTTTTGCTGTCTGCTTATCAGTGACTGAGCAGTTTGTGGCGTTGCTTGGCTTTATATATTTCATGTTTGCATCAATAAAATTTAGTTGCGAGTTACTGCCTGCTTGCCTCCTTTCACATCCTTGTTTTTTCGTGCTGCTACTTTCAAGATGACGCCTTACCAACTCATGCAAATTGCTATTCTTCTCAAAGTATGTTAGTCAAAGAAATTTACTTCATTTGGTACTGACGAACACACATGACCAGGTTTGATGCAACTTAAAGGCGATCAAAGAGAGTATCATCATAAAGCATGAAAGTTGGCTCAGAAATGCACCTCTCCATGCCAGTGTAGCTTGCACAGACATGAATTTCTGTGGTAAACAAAACACTGGGCTGCTGCAAGGGTGGTACAGCAGAAGCAGAGGGTGCTCCGACAGTAAGAGGAAATATGGCATTGAATCTTGCTATACACGGAGACATGTTGTGGGCTAAGCAGCCAAGGTACGAATGGAAAGGAGACAAGTTTTAGTCTCTTTGCCGAGGAGAGTGGTTGCTCACTATTTGGGCTAGGCATGTGCAGGCTTGAAGTGAAGGGAGAAAGTTGGAGAGTTAATGCAAGGTCACTAGCGCTGAAGTAACCCACTCTACATGGCAAGGGAAGAGAGGTATGTTGCCTTCACTTTCTTGCCTAGCTTCAGCTGCATAGCCAGACATTTAACCCTGAGTATAGTGATGTGCTACCGTGTAGAATTGAACACTGAAAGTAGCACAGGAGTACAGCATCATTATTCTATCCATGATAAACAGGTAATACAGATAAAGAGCATGCTGCGCTCTAAGGTTGCTGACGGCGTATTTACTTATCTTACATTAAAAAAAAAGTTAGTGACCCATAAATATGATACTTCTGCTATTATGAGAACTCCACAGCTATGTAAATTGCATGAAGAAAGTGAACCTATGGATAGCTTGCACTGACGACTCACTAAGCACCCACTGGTGAACCAAAAGTAGAGCAAAAATCTGTCTAATTTGCATTCACCATCTTCATCATGCAGGTATTGCAGACACTAAGCACAGTTCACCATCATAGCACTTATGATATCATCCAAGCCATCTATAAAAGCTACCCAGATTATCACATGAACATTTCAGTAGAGATATGACTTTCCAAGGGTCATATTATGACACTGACCAAATTCTCATGAAAAAAAAATTATGACCAAATCAGCACCTTTCTTGGAGTTCAGTGCATGGGCGTGAGATATGCTTTTACACTTCTTTTCGTCAACTGCTACTGTTTCAGGAAAAGGGGTCATCAAACTAAGTAACCTGAGTAGAGTTGCAAACAACGAAATTTAGGAGTGTGGTGAGGGGCAGACTGTGGCATTGCGAAGGTACTCTACTAATGCTAACAGTAGGCAGCCTTGATTTGATCATGGTGTTCAACATGCCAAAGAAACTGACTTCGAGGGTCAGCCATTGTAGATAGCTCTGGATAATTTCGACCATCTACGCTTCTTTAATGTGCACTGACAATATAAAGCACATGGGCACCTAGCATTTTTCCACTATCGAAATGCAACCACCCCAGCTAAGACGGAGCCCGCGTCACCCAGCTCACTAGTCAAATGTCCTAAACGCTGAAGCTGCCCCAGCAGGGTGTAGGCAGCCTTGAGGCAGGGTTGCATTTGCAGGCATGTTTTGTACAAGTCAAGCTTATATAAGCTAGGTATGGCCAAACTGTGGCTCATGAGTAGCATGAGGCTCCTTGCAAAGTCCAGGTGCAGTTCACGACTGCTTGGCACCTGTCCACCTCTCACCATTCACAGTATTTCTGCATCTACAGCCAGCTTCTTTTTTTTAGAAAAAAAAAAAACAAAAATACAGCCAGCTTCTCTGTTCTTTGCCCTTTAAGTTCCAAACCACCTTTTGTTTAGTATTCTTTTGAACAATGAAACAATGTGCCACCCTATGCACACACATCTAACAGAGCTGCTCACGACTGTAAACATGCTCATTCGAGAACTTCAATCTGCTTGCTTTACAAATGGGGCAGTAGAGGCATATTAACAGTCGTGGCATGAGTTCTTCACTCTGACCACCTGCTTTGTTAAATAAAAAAAAAGTCATTATCATCATTTACTTTGCTCTTTGTAAAATTGCCTTTTTAGTCTAAAGTTCTCATTAAAGGTATGGCAGCTGTTGCTGTAGGCCCATAGTTAACGAGCTGTCTGACATATGCCCGCACTGCACTCGCTTGCTCATACATGGAGCTGAGCCTTAGCAACCTTCGTGGTGATGCAAAGAGATGTTTGCCCATGCTAACATCTTGGCATTTCCATAATGGCGCAGATCAGTGTCTCCACTCCCACTTGTGCTGTGAGCATTCCTGTCACTAGCACATATTGAAACCAAAAGCGATGGCAGCAGGCAATGTGACATATGCCAGCAGAGAGATGTTCACTTGCTTTTCCTCCACACATAGTGAATTACAATCCCAGAACTTAAGTGGATTGCCCGCTCCACAACAGAGCACCTGCATCCAGCACAGATTGTGTCCCAACTGTGTTTGGAACTCATGCTAGCGCAAGTAGGTAGTGCCCATGGACTGACAGAGGAATTGCCAGTCATTCTGTGCGCTAGCCTGTGCTTCGTGTACACATGTCGTCTGTTTTAAACCTGTAATAGGTCTTAGAATGGTGTTGACCTCAACAGTTTATGCCATTCTTTCAGATAGTCTAGTGCGGGCAAGCACGGTAAGATTTCTTTGGCACTATTCTAAAAAAAAACAAAGGTTCAGATCACTGTTTTCACTGTTTCAGAGTTGAGGAATGGCTTCGAGTTCACAGATAGCACACAAAGATTGTTTCTGCACATAGTTTTCCAGTCACACTCTGAGCTGAGGTCTTTAAAAAAGATTGCAGAATACTGCTGCTCTCAGACTTGCTGTCCTCAAAAGTGAGCACTAGTTCATGACAGCAATTTGCATTCGTAGCAGCGGCAAGTACCAATAGCCGATTATTGCAGAGGGCACAGCAAGCGCAGCAGAGACAATCTACTGGAAATGGTAGGTGCAGCTGAACACATACTCAAGTAAATTTCCAGCCGGTCCTGTTGATTTCGGCAGAGCAATCCAGACTGCTCCATGGAGCGATCTTGGCTCAGCAATCGCTCCTCATCTGCATTTGGAAGATGAAACCTGTGTTCCGGATCTGCATTTTGAATACAGTTGGTCCAAAATGAGCAGAAAAGAATGTTCTGTAAGTGACCACAGTCTGTTATTGGAATTCACCATTAACAGAGTAATACTATCTACCACCTCGATCTGCTCATAATTTAAGTAGCATTATAAGTCTGTGATCCTGCAGGGACCTCCGATCTCACACAAAGGATTCAGTGGCGTAGCAGGCACAACACACATCAAGAGGTGCCAGATAGTGTAACTTGTAAGAAATGTTATGCTAACTCTTCGTTGCTTGCTAGCAGAGCAAACAGTATGTCCGTCATCAAAACTTCTTTTAAACCCTACTTCATGGCAATGGAAAAAGGCATTTCGAGTCCACTTGAGGTCTAACTTAGTACAGTGGCGATGAACAAGCCCCTGAGCCTGCCATGTGCCAAGGCGTAAATGCGCTTCACTGTATTGCACGGGTGAACAACCGAAAGGCTGGAAGCTTGAACAATCCGTTTCCAGAAAATGGTGACGTTGTTGGAGCAGTTAGGTTGGAATAATAAGCAAGCACTCTGCCCGTACCTTCATCTACTGGATTTCCTCTCAAAGGTATGTATGCCCAGCAAACAATGTCTGCAACTTAATCCAGGAGTAAAATCACAGCATGTTCTGAGGACTTCGATCATAACATTGAGTTTTTGATCATTCCAGTCACCTCAACATCAAATCCAAGACATATGTGGCAGCTTATGGAACATTCGCACATACAAAACACACCGAGAAATGCAAGCCAGTCAGTCTAATGGCAGCCTATCATCCTCATATTGTTCATAGCCTTCTTAGTGCCACCAAGTTTGCTTCCCTACCACCCTCTGAACATGCAATGTTCCACCCCAACTCGGGTTACACACAAGCAGTGCACCAAGAAAGGCAAAAGTTCATCCCTAGCTCCCACTACGTCAACTCGGAAGAATGTGCAGAGTCGGACCAGATATATAAATTTTCACAAGAGAATTCAGTCAAGTGCCATCTTTCCATCTTTCAACTTTACTTGCTCTCTAGCAGATCTAGCTTGAATTCATTTTGCACTCAAAGCTCAAGTTATGTTTCAACAACTTCAACATATTTATCAGGACTGGAGTGCAACTGCCTCTATTATCCAACCCTTTTTTTTTTGCTGAAGTTGACATGGTGAGTGAGCAGTCTAGTTATACAATAATTTTTTCCAGTTTTAACAGACAATTAGAGAAATAATTTTTGTGAGCTTTCCTTTTTAAAGCTGCTTTGCTGACAAGTTCCTGCCTGCAAGCCAGTGAAGAAAATGTGGGATTATAGCTATCTGCACACTTCCATTAAATGATCTCAACACTGACATGATGATCAAGTGATATCTAGGAAGATATTGGCACCAGCGCAGCAAGCAGTCTGCTGCTTGTGCATCATGACGGGCCAATGCTTTCGAGCTGCCAAACCTTTTATCAAGTCAAAACACGCTCACCCGATCAATTATGAATTGTGAAAGGCTACGCACTCAAAAGTGGAAACACATCCATCCAAAAAGTAAAAAGAAGTAAATTGCAGAATGTAACGTGACTGTTCAAACCATGTATGGAAGTGCATGCGGCCACCAAACGATTCATAAATGTGGTAGCCATTCATGAGCTAGATCCAGACACACCACCACTTGTTGTTGCGACTAAAGGAAGAAGATAACGAAAATGCATGGGCCTACTACTGGCTCTGTAGCTGAGCCACCTCTACTGCCTCGTGCGGACAGAAGAGAAAATAGAGAAGAAAAAAGTGGGAGAGAGAGGCACGTCGCAACAGCCGTCGTCCACCACTGAAACGGTAGTAGGTACAAAGACTGCCTACAACAGATAGAAATCCAGTGGCAGGCTAGCCCGCGCCGCAAGCTGCGGTGACCTACCAATCGCAGCACCGTAGGGCCAGGAGCAGCCACCCCCCGAAACCACTTCCTTATCAACATCTACAGTTGTTTCTACAAAACATGCATAAATTTAAACAAAAACACCACACTGGAATGATACCTTGAGCAAAGGCTTGTTTTGCTTGGAATCCTGCATGCACTCAATTTAAAACCTGCATGAATTTCATACACTGAGTACAAAAAAACCTGCACACATTTTGATTCACATTTCATATCAGGGAAGATGTCGATGGGGCATCTCAGCACAATTAGTTCAATTTTTTTGCTTCATTTGTGGATAATTACACAAGAAAATCAATACTATTGGTACTGTTGAATGCATAATTAACTTTACACCTTACTTCTATTTTTGGACTGAAGGCCTGAGTTTGGTGTCTGTCATTTATATGCACTTTGTAGTTTTTGTGGATTACTTCAGTCAAAACAAATTATGCAAAAGAAAATGTGAAGCCAATACAGGTGAAAAAATTCAAAAATAGCTAAAAACTTTTTTTTTTACCTTCTACTTGCACCCAAGGCTCGACAATGGTGCTTTAAGTACGATTACAGCTGAATCATACTGCCGTCGCGTGTTCGCCGGCTCCTTATCCCATAATCCGCAATATTTATAGAACATTTGAATAATGAGCTAGCCCTGTCGTAACGCAGGTAGGTTTTACCGCTTATTCAGTCCGTGTAAATTCAATGCACAAGCGCCGGAGCTTCAACTGCAGCACAACGTAAGGACCGGGTCGAGGCACTTACATGTTGCCCATACTAAATTCTTGCCGAAGGCTGAATCGCAGTACGGCACCGGCATCATGCACCCCGCAATGAGCTTACGAATGATGATTTGTAAGGCATATTTTACTCCAATCGTGCAGCCCACGACACTGTCTCTTTTCCAAGACACTGCAAAAGCATTAACACCCCCCCCCCCTTACTTTGTCAAAACCAAACAACCGTTTGTTATGAACGCGTCTTGTTGTTTACGAACTAACAAACTAGCATTGTGTTGGCATGCATGACCAGTTCTGCGCTGTTTTCAGAAGAATGTGCAGGACAGAAGGAAATTTACTTACATCTGAGATGCCAAACGTGTCCCGGGTGGTGACCGCCCTCCAATAGTCCCGCCGTCAGCGTAGTGTTTCCAGTGAAAGCGCACAAAGGAAGACGCACTATCTGTTGGGCACGCCGGCACACTTTTTGCACAGGTTTACACAGAACCTGACGACGCTTCTGCACATCGCACGAGCTATTTTGCTGCGCTTTGTGCCTCGCAAATCTCGAGAGCATGACGCCGCCAGCAGCACAAAAGAAAGCGCGACGCCGCGACGCCGCCACCAATGGCTATGACTAGCACTACAGCTTCGGCTGCTTCGGCTGGTTTCGACTTGTTTCGGTTTCGGAAGTTGCCGACTTCAACGGCTTTGCTGTTCGCCTAACAGCGCAAGCACGATGTCAAGTGTCTACGCACTAACGCTACATGTTTGTCGTGTATGCGCGCCTGTAGTTCGCATTCAGAAATGTGGCGGTGCTAGCGAAAGCTAGCGGTGGCGGAAAAGACAACCGTGAGTTTCGCTTCTTTTTTTGCGATGCTGGAAAGACTATGCGTGCTTGTCATGTACATCGGGTTGACAGATAAGAAATGCGTTGCGGTGGTTCAGCAAATCGGAGCTTTGGCCCAATGCATCGCCAAGTTCCTTGCGAAAATTCCTGATCATAAACAGCGACAGTGGCCATTGTTTTAGTTGTGTGTTTATATTGGAAGATCAAGTGATTTGTTTGAAAACAGACGCCGAATCCTGCTCGCACACTGTTCCACTGGTCACCCGCGAGCGATACTTTCTTTTGTGATGTGTGCATCACTACTATCAGTGTTCGACTCTTGAATGGTGATGAAATTTTAATGGCTCTAGCTTATAGCAAAAGCAAAAACAGTTGTGTGAAAGCATGGCGCTTGCAGTCAGGCAAGATATGCGACATGCAAAAATAGCTTACCGGTCAAGCTTCAAGCGAGACAGTGTGGGGTGTTTACGTGGGGATCCGGTAAAAACGTCCCCGGAAAAAATGTCCCTATTGGCGAAGTAGGAAAAAATGTCCCCGAACGGGGCTGGAATCTTGCGCTATAGGACGTAGACTACGTTTCTCCGTGGCGAACTGCAATGATGAATGATGCATGTAAACTTTATTACAGCGGTTTCACCTGTCGGCTTGGAATTGACCGCGAACATCGAATTGATGCGGGCATTCATGACAAAAAAAAATTATGGCAGCGGTAATACAGTGACAGTGACATGCTTTAATTTACGCAGTTCTTGTAAACATTTCGGGCCCCCAGAGGACGCAGGTTCCATATGATGATTACATTTAACTTAAAGTCGAGAAAGAATGGCATAACATTTGTTGGTTTTTTTCATGTGTGTTCCAGAATAAATCTTTTTTAGGGCCGATTTTGGCCTTGGGGACGTTTTTTCCTAGTTGCCGCTTCTTCAGGGGACGTTTCTTCCGGAGACGTTTTTTCCGGGGACGTTTTTACCTACACCTGTTTGCGTGCACGTTACTTCAATTAAGCACTAATGAAACTGACCATACAAAGATTTCAACTTGTCTCTGTGGCCTACAGCATACATGCAGTAAAGAAGCAAAAGCAGCCAAGCTGCTTGTTCCATGCAGCATAAATAATTATGCACTGCTGTTGGAAACTGCGCAGCATATATTGGTGGACGATCGTTGAACGTGCAGCTTTCTTCAATAGGTTACGCGCGTGACGCAGCCTACAGTGACACTGAAAAATATGCCATCTAAAAGACATTTCCTTGCAATATTATGCTGCAGCATATATGTGTATAGTATGCATAGCTTCGAGATGCAACACATATACTGTTGGTATCGCCCCTCATAAAGTACTAGGATTTTTGCATCTTTTCATCAGTCTAAGATCACCGACTCAATCGTTTCTTTTTTTTTTCTTTTTTTTTTCATTTGACAATGAGACTGACAGCATTTGCAAGTGTCATTATGCAGCAGAAAGCTTCAATTCAGAGTAGTTCAGTTCAGCAAGGGTTTGTTATAGTCTCAGGAAACTTAAAAATGGCGTATAGATGTAGATGTGCAAGTCAAAACTCAAAACGCTGTAGCAACTTTTTTGTTCGGCATATCCTTGCGCTGAAAAAGAGAGTCAGTCCGGTTGTTTATAATCAGCCAAATGAGTGATGTAGAGAAAGAAGCAGAATTGTTGTCATCTTCTCTCCCACCCCATCTGTTAGTGCTGTTCAGTCGTTTGAGAATTGTCTTTATGTGGTCTTTGCAAGGGATTATGAGTTCGTGAAGTTCAGTACTGGAGTTGGCTTTCACATTTCTGTTATCACACTTACTTTTCCTTCTACAGATGAAACTCCAAGCCAATTCTTCATACAAACTTGTGATGCCTGACGGTGGTAAAGCTGTGCAGTTATAGTGCGTCACCTCCATTCATATGCAAAACACAATATAAGGGTGATTTATACTGCCAGTTTGACTATCGTATACATGGCAGCGGCAACACATCAACATTGTGCACACAGCATAGTGGCAGATACAATGAACGAAGGGCAGTGCTAGTGAAGGTGTGCAGCAGGAACATCATTTACTAAACTTTAAGTGAACAGTTCTCATTCGACTGAAAAGATTCTGCACAATAAATACCAAAAAAATCCCGATTAGTCGACATATTGGTCATGACATCACAGTTACATGACCTCGTGTGAGAATTTCAAACATCTCATAGTGAAATAAAGCTAACAAAATAGGGAGGGTGCAAATGAAGCCAATTATCAAGGAAGCTCTTCTAATGAGGACATTTCAGAAAATAGTAGTTTAACAAAATAAATACATTGATACTAAAGCTCAACCCATGTGTGCCCTCTGCATGCAATGTCTATAGCCATGTAGGGTCAAAGGTGTGTTAGTGGGGCATTTAGGGAATGCTGTTACATTGGTAATAATTTTGAAAAGTAGATAACTTTAAACGAGAAAAATTATATAAAAATTTGCAGAATGAAAATGCAGTTCATGTTTAAGATGCTGTCACGTCTATTATTGAGGTAAACTAGCTGAAGCTCCAAAATTATTTTAACTTTGTATAACTACTTTCTCTTCTTATATTTTGCACTGATCATTATAATTAATCTTTGACCTTCTGCATGTTATGCCACTGATGTGCGCTCAATGAATTAAGTTACAATGCTCAAATCTTGTCTTAGTTCATCTTATTTCTTCCGCATTTCTTTCATGCCATGATATATATATTGCGGATACATTTTTTTTTGTGATATGTTCATGCTGAACTCTGTATTTATTAAAGAATATGTATTCTATTGCCTATATTTTGCATTCAATGTAAGCAGCGCGCCCATGTAGATATACGAAAGCATTAGACTTGAAATATATATGGCATATATATCAATGATTATTCAGGAATTAACATGTAAATACAATATGGTTCGCCAACCAGATGAAGGAAATTGGTATCAACTGTCTAACTCGGTGATAGACTGTAAAACTATGACACAAACTTTAATTCTCTTAATGATCTTTTCCATTTAACTGTCAAATATGAGGACATACATGCGGATGATACCACTAAATGGCAGAAAGTGAAGTGGAGCTCAAGAGACTTCTGATGCGCGTACAAGAAGAGAGTGAGAAGTTTGGACTTAAACTGAACATTAAAAAGACAAAGATCATGGCGTCTTGCCCCATCAAGTCCTGGAGCATAGAGGGACAAGAAGTGGAAACCGTGACAGATTTTCTCTTCTTGGGCTCCAAGGTAACCCCGGAAGGAGACTGCAGTCATGAAATTAGGAGACGCCTACTTCTGGGAAAGAGAACCATGGCTAGCCTTGACTGCCTAGTAAAGAGCAGAGACATTAGTCTGCCAACCAAGATCCATATAACTCGTGCTATGGTCTTTCCAGTTGTGATGTATGGATGCGAGAGTTGGGCTGTGAAGAAGGCTGACCGCCGAAGAATTGACTCGTTTGAATTGTGGTGCTGACGGAGAATCTTGAGAGTTCCTTGGACGGCCAGAAGATCAAATCAGTCGATATTGTCGACCATAAACCCTGACTGCTCATTGGAGGTTCAAATTCTAAAGTTAAAGCTCAGCTACTTTGGTCATCTGATGAGAAGAGAGGAGTCGCTCGAGAAAGATTTGATGTTGGGAAAGGTTGAGGGTCACCGGAGAAGGGGTAGGCAGCGAACGCGATGATTAGATGGCATCCTCGAGGCGCTGCAGATGAAGTTATGTGATGCTAGGAAGATAGTGAGAGACCGGAAAGCGTGGCGTGATATGGTTCATAGGGTCACGAAGAGTCGGACACGACTGAACGACTGAACTGAACTGAACGGATGAGGACATACGCCTATGAATAGCTTCCAAACCAACTAGAACATCCATTTGAGAACTATATATATACCATATGAAGTGCCATTTGAAATCCCGGGAACCAATTCAAATTTTCAAAACCACTTTGAATATCCAATAGGGTAGGACATATATGAATTGTAATCCTGTATAATATGGAAAATCCAGTTGGGATTCTAAATGATCAATATGAACGTGAGAACAATTGGGAGTGCCCATTGTTTGCAAAACCATTTGGGTAATTCCGTCACCTGCCAAATTGGTCGTAATTTTGTGCCCATTTGAGCTCATATATGGCTGTATCTAATTGGGTCAGTGTGGGGCCGAATGGAACCATGTTATAACTGGTTTAATTTTTTACGGGGAGGCTTAGTGAGCCAACTGAACTCGCATGGACCCTGAATGAGCACTGCGAAATCGAATGCTGGTGCTGTACGAGCATCGTGATTTTAAGCGAGCATTACGATGTCTCCTACAACTGAGCGTACGAGCTCTACGAGAGTGCGTACGGCGTCTGCGGGGGTTTTACGTGAACTGTACGAGATCTTCTACAAGCTGCTTGAGCCCTCGTACATCTGTACAAGACATCCTACAATCCTCGTACAACCCTACGAGACATCGTACACGCTCTAGGAGACACCGTAGACGCCCTACGAGACATCGTACAATCCTCGTACAACTCTACGAGACAACGTAGACGCTCTAAGAGACCTCATAGAATTCTTGTACAAATCGCATAGCTCTTAGAAATCTCCCACATTTCTCGTACACATCGTAGCAATCTCGTACATTTCGCATACACTTTTTCAGTAGGGATGTAGAGCACTCATAGAAATACATGAATGCAAAAGATTTTAAAACAGCTTTCTAGTTTCACAGGAAACTTACGGTGAAGCATTTGGTACATACTAAAACAGATGATAGCATGAAGCGCCATTTCAAAGAAGACATTTGTAAACATCGCGAAAAATATGATAAAATTGCATACAAGATAATCACAAAACTGGCGGAAAGGTGCTTTGTGACTCGATAAATGGTTAATCGCGTAATAATTCGTTTCTAGTGAGACACCTGTTTTTCGCACTTCTCGAATGTAGCAGCGTTGTCTGAAGAGTATTAGTTAGATTCTCCCCACGTAAAAACACTTTTTATTTCTTTACCCCCTCGCCGATTTCCGCCTCAAAACGTAGAACAATGCAACACTGACTCTTTTATGCGACGCGGAGCCTTTAACGCTATTTTGTTAAATTAAGTATGTTGTAGTGAGAAAGGAGTTAGACAAGGCTGCATACTGTCGCCCTGCCTATTCATCCAATATGCTGAGTGCATCATCAGGAACGCCGGTCTAGACGAGTATTCAGCTGGAGTGAAGATCGCTGGAAAACGTATCAACAACCTTAGATATGCAGACGATACCACTTTAATAGTAGAAAGTGAAGTGGAACTCAAAAGACATCTGATGCGCGTATAAGATAGTGAGAAGTTTGGGCTTAGACTGAACATTAAAAAGACAAAGATCATGTCGTCTTGTCCTATCAAGTCCTGGAGCATCAACGGACAAGAAGTGAAAGCTGTGACAGATCTTATCTTTTTGGGCTCCAAGATTGCCCCGGAAGGAGACTGCATCCATGAAATTAGAAGACGCCTGCTTCTGCGAAAGAGAGCCATGGCTAGCCTTAGAGACATTAGACTGCCAACCAAGATCCGTATAACTCGTGCTATGATGTTTCCAGTTGTGATGTATGGATGCGTGAGTTGGACTGTGAAGAAGGCTGACCGCCTAAGAATAGACGCGTTTGAATTGTGGTGCTGGCGGAGACTCTTGACAGTTCCTTGGACGGCCAGAAGGTCGATATTGTCGGCCATAAACCCTGACTGCTCATTGGAGGGTCAAATCTAAAGTTAAAGCTCAGCTACTTTGGTCATCTGATGAGAAGAGAGGAGTCGCTGGAGAAAGATTTGATGTTGGGAAAGGTTGAGGGTCACCGGAGAAGGGGTAGGCAGCGAACGCAGTGGTTAGATGGCGTCCTCGAGGCGCTGCAGATGAGGTTATGTGAGGTTAGGAAGATAGTTAGATACCGGAAAGCGTGGCGTGATATGGTCCATAAGGTCACGAATGGTCGGAAACGGCTGAACAGAACTGAACTGAGTGAAATGTGGAACTCAAACCTCGGCCACTGCACGCGATATGTGCACGCTGCCACTATGCCACAGTGCTTGGACATTTGAATCTGAATAATGGGTCACCTTATAAATGCAGTTGTCCTAAAAATATCCCTTCTCACGTATTTGAATTTGTAATTACCATGCTTTTAATTACTCATGTACGCCGCAATAAATGCGTAAATTTATATTTGCATATGTATTGAGACGCATATGAGTAAGAGTAGGGATTTCAATTACAGGCGTCATAATAATATGACGAATAGCAAAAATGTCGCGTGAATAGTTGGCAAAATGATATCAATAGATGAAGGGATACAAAAAAGGATAAATAGTATCAAAAACGAATAAATAGGGGCAAAGAGAGACAACTGAGGCTCCTAGTATTTGTAACGTTGCATGCTTTAGCATTTTTACAATGCGGCAGACTGCAGAAATCTGAACGCTTTTTGAGAGCTCCTCGAAGATATGATGCCCTTAACTAAGCTAGCTTAGTGTTTGTCGAATAGGAGTCTGCGAAGCCCAGCGAGTCCATAATGGGATTTTTAGGGTACGCAAAATTTACGCCCAAACAGATAAAAATATCCAGTGATAGCTCTGGCAAGGCTGGGTACAGCTTTGTACCGATAAAAGCACACAGCTTCAAAGCCATCTTTAGTTGCTTCAAGCGAAAGAAACACGAGAGAGTTTGGCAACGGAGAGCGTGCGCTAGAGATAGAACAGCTACCGCGTATGTTGGTACTTCCATTTGTGAAATTCTACCAATGGCTAGATTCATGGGCGACGCTGCAATACAAAGGGCCTCGGCCGTTCAACGAGCGAACGGCGCGCTGCTGTTGGCAGGAGTTGAATCCGTTCTAGCAGCATGCATACCGGGGATGACACATCGCCTCTTCTTCACGTCCTCTGCAGGCCGTGGCGATCTGGCTTGTCGATTTCGCGTTTTTTAGAGTTCAATTTAGTCTTGACTCAATTCTAATTCCACGACCTGCTCCCGCAACAGCAGCGGCACTCCGCAAAAACTCTCTGCACAAGATCACCACCACCAGTTCAAGGGGTCTCCCAACCATAGCCCCGGTTCACAAAGGGTCCCCGACACACATATGGCTGACAATCGCTAATATAACGAATACACTACCTTTGCTAAGAGGCTTTGCAATCTTACCCGCGGAACACTGTTCTGCACTTACCAGTTGTCGCATATGCCATGCTTATACTTTCTGATCCCTTCGCTGTACTCCTGATTTCTTATGTATTCATGAAATACGTTGTCCAAAGCATGCATAACAGACGTTGACTATAAATGCGTGATTCGCGAAGATACGCGTCACTTACTGCGGCGAATACACAGATAAATCCACCACCATTAACCAATTATTATCATTTTCATTCCTCTCTCAAAAGAAATTCATTGCAAAACAAAACAAAACCAAACAAAATTTCTCCGTATTGCATGATGGACAACTGAATTTCCCTTAGCATCCATATTCGAACAAAAGGGAAGGAATAAGTGAGCTACCGATGAAGGAACGGAAGCATCGATGAATTCAGCACAAGTTGCCTGCGCATCTCTCCGAATTGCGACTTCGTCATGGATGCTGAAGGGTCATACGCCCCGCCTGCAGCACACCGCGGTGTATACTGCCGCTTCCTCCCTCGCGCCCAATGCCTGAGGACTGCACTTGTCTATTTCAGCCAACCTATACGTTAGTTAGAGCCGCATTACCGTAAGACAAAAGAGTAATACTCTGTCTATTGTTTCTGAGCACTGCCTATTGAGGAGGCAGTCTTTTGTGGGGTGCGTCTCTTTCACTGCTGCAGCGTGGTAGTCGAGTAAGCGTCACAACAGGCACTTCTGGCTTACGATCAGTTTACCTCGAAACCTCGCACAAGGCAAATGTGAGAATGATGACGAGGCTGTTCTTCCGTATAGTTTTATATGCACGCTTCCTAACCAAACCAGATGCAACGAAGAATACCGCGAACATTTTGTGGCCTACTGACCGTTTATAATGTTCGGTATTGTAGGTAGCGACACGGTCAACGTCCAATCACATTGCACTAAGCCTCTACATTGGTTACTGAAGAACGTTGTGTCGCAGTCATGTGTGATTATATATTGTTACAAAAATGTTTAAGGGTCATTATGATTGACAAATGTTTATTCTGGGAATAAACAGATGCCCCTGTTCTCCAGCACATATTAGTCAATGGTTTTAATAAATGTTTTTGACGTCACTGACGCAGTTTGCTGAGAGCAAAGAAAGTAGGATGCACTCAAGCCTAATCGAAAGGTTTCTGCGCGTGGACAACCACAACCTTCCGGTCCATGTCTTTTCCTCCTTGGGTGTCGGCCCAAATCTTCTCTGTGTACTCAGTCACAAACTTTCGGAGCGCTTCCTTCTCTTCATCGTTGATCAAGGGGTAAACGGGGTTAAAGGACAGAAGATTGCCTGAAAAAATATGGACGAGATACGAAAGTATTTTCAATGCGTT